>MDKI01011256.1:0-37443 GCA_005239505.1 Nicotiana paniculata
ACCTTTATTATCATTGTTTACATTAAATTATTAGTCAATTACTAGTTTATTATTTTGTTAGTAAAATTAGTAAACAACACAAGTTGAGATTCAAAAGTATTGAGAAAAGTGATTAAGTAACAGTTTAGTATTTTGTAGACTCAATTGATACGTTCAATTCTCTGTGGGATCGACTTTGGGTGTAATACCCCAGATTATATTTGCAGCGCTCATTTAGTCTTTCTATAAGACATAGTTGAGCGTGATCAGCGCCGCTGTCGGGGACTTGAATATGACTACGTTCGAGTTTTTGCTTTAACTGTTTATTTCATCTAGTCTAACGTTACTTGACTGTTGCTATAATCTAAGGAACTTTGATTGAATGCATAGTGTTAGAGGAAAGGACAAACTGAACGACTTTGACACGAACCTGAGAGAACAATTCACACGAAGCTGAGGGAAGCAAGGGATACAAAAAATATTCAGGCACTCGTTCAATTTCCTGTGAATATGGCAGCGAAGCAACATATGGCTGTTCAGGAGGTAGCAATGCCCAATATTCCCAATTTTACCTCTAATATGGGTGAAGCCCAGAATCACTAGGCATTTTGAGTTGAAACAAAGCATGATCCAGCTACTTCATGCAAACTGGCAGTTTATGGGTCTTCCACACGAGGATCCACAACAGTATATTTTGAACTTCCTGGAGATTAGTGATACTTATTTCACTGACAGGATCACTCCAAATTATGTGAGGCTCACACTTTTTCCATTCTCTCTGTTGGGCGAAGCTAAGCGATGGATAAAGGAAGAACCAGCTAATTCCATTTACATCATGGAATGATTTGGCAAGAAAATTTCTTGCAAGGTACTTCCCTTCAAGCAAAACTGCAAAGACCAGAACTTAGATAGTTGCCTTTAAACATAAAGCATGAGAACCTTTATATTCAGCATGTGAAAGGTTCAAGGGGCTACCCAGAGACTGTCCTCATCACAAT
The DNA here is from genome assembly GCA_005239505.1 of Nicotiana paniculata. Taxonomy (NCBI): domain Eukaryota; kingdom Viridiplantae; phylum Streptophyta; class Magnoliopsida; order Solanales; family Solanaceae; genus Nicotiana; species Nicotiana paniculata. The sequence goes on from MDKI01011256.1 coordinate 978, forward strand.
CAGACAAACAAAGTGTTAGCTCATACTTTCATAGACGGGATCCATCCCCAAAAAAAGATTGTGGTAGATGCTGCAGCTGGAGGTCAAGTATTGGAGAAAAGCTTTGATGAAATTTATGAGGAGATGATGAAGAAAATGATGGCTGATTAGCAAGCCTTCAATAAAAAATTAATGGCATATCAACAGGACCAATTCGTAGCAATGAGAAATTTGGAACGCTACATGGGGAAACTTGCCAGTGCCCAAAATACCATATCACTAGGAGCTCTCCCAAGTGACACTAAGGCAAATCCTAAGGCATCCATTAATGTCGTATCATTGAGGAATGTGAGGCAATTAGAAGAGGTCCAGTCAAATAAAAGAAAGCAGTTGGGGCGAGCATTAATTTAATGCCGATATCTCTATTCAGGCAGTTGGGGTTGGGTGAGCCACGCCCAACAACAGTAATCTTACAGTTGGTTGATCGCTCCCGTGCTCATCCTGAAGGACTGATTGAAGATGTGCTAGTTCAAGTGGGATCTTTCATATTACCTGCTGATTTCATTATCCTGGATTACGAGCCCGATAAAGAGGTCCTATTATTTTGGGGAGTCCCTTCTTAGCCACGAGCTGAGCTATTATTGATATGTGTGAAGGGAAGATGACGATGAGAGTTGGTGATCGAGTGAAGGTATTTAATGTATATAAAGCACTCAAATTACCAGCCCATTATGAAGAGCTATCCATGATTTCTGTGGTGGAAAGTAATGTTGCACCATTGGTTCCTTATATGATCCCTGTTGACCCTCTTGAACGAGTCTTGATTGGGAATGATGAAGGTAGTGAAGGTGAAACAAGGGATGAAATTGAGCAAGTGCTTGATTTATCCTACAACTATATCCATGGGATAGGAAAATTTGAGGAGCTGAACAAGCCTGTTACTCTAACCACTCCTAAATCATCTATTGAGAAAGCTCTAAAGTTAGAACTTAAGCCCCTTACAGAACATCTGAGATATGCTTATTTTGGGAACTCCGAGACATTGCCCGTGATTATCTCATCCAGCATGACTAACACATAAGAAGAGAAATTTCTCAGAGTACTTCGTGAGCACAAAAAGGCGATTCGGTGGACGATTGCAGATATTAAAGGAGTCAGTCCATCATTTTGCATGCAGAAAATCTTATTGGAAGATGGACATCGCCCGAGTGTTGAGCAGCAAAGTAGGTTAAATCTCATTATGAAAGAAGTCGTCAAGAAGGAAGACATAAAATTCCTGGATGCAGGTATCATCTTTCCTATTTCTAATAACAACTAGGTAAGCCTGGTTCCATGTGTGCCAAGGGGGGGGGGATGACTGTGATTGAGAATGATAAGAATGAGTTAATTCGTACTCGCATTGTTACGGGATGGAGAGTTTGCATTGACTATTGAAGGCTCAACAAAGCGACCCGCAAGGACCACTTCCCACTGCCCTTCATTGAACAAATGTTGGATAGGTTAGCAGGACATGATTATTATTTCTTTATTGATTGGTACTCAGGATACAATCAGATTTTCATATGCCCAGAGGATCAGGAGAAAACCACGTTTACTTTTCCTTATGGTACTTTCGCCTTAAAGCGGATGCCGATTGGTCTTTTGTAATGCACCGGCCACCTTCCAGAGATGCATGATGGCTATTTTCACTGATATGGTGGAAAAATTTGTGGAGGTGTTTATGGATGACCTCTCAGTCTTCGGGTCATCTTATGATGATTTTTTGAAAAATTTGAGTATGGTATTAGCCCGTTGCGAAGAAACGAATCTGGTCTTAAATTGGGAGAAATGTCACTTTATAGTGCAGGAAGGCATCGTTTTGGGTCACAGAGTGTCTATGTGTGGCATTGAAAATTATAAGGCTAAAAGGGAGGCGGTTGAAAAATTACCTCCACCAATTTTTTTGAAGGGTGTCCGGAGATTCTTGGGACATGCATGATTCTTAGACGCTTTATTAAATAGTTTTCAAAAATTGCCACTCCTTTGTGCAGGTTGCTCGAAAAAGATGTCAAGTTCAATTTTTATGAAGTCTGCCTGAAGGCATTTGAAGAACTCAAAAATAATTTGGTAGATGCCCCCATAATTGTTTTGCACCAGATTGATCGCTACCATTTTAACTCATGTGTGATTCCAGTGACCATGCTATTGGGGCAGTGCTAGGCCAACGGAAAGACAAGGTATTTTATTCCATTTACTATGTGAGTAAGACTTTTGATGATGCACAACTGAATTACACCACCACTGAGAATGAACTGTTAGTTGTTATGTGGGACTTTGAGAAATTTCGGGCATACTTGGTGGGAACAAAAGTCATAGTCCACACTGATCATGCAGCAATCAGGTATTTATTTACAAAGAAAGAGTCTATAGCTAGATTGATGCGCAGGGTTTTGTTGTTGCAGGAATTTGATTTGGAGATAAGAGACAGAAAGGGAACTGAGAACCAGGTAGCTGACCATCTATCAAGGCTGGAAAATCATGACCATGTGGAGGAGGGTGGACAAATCAAAGAAGTATTTCCTGATGAGCAACATTTTGTTGTAACCCAAGACCCTCATCCATGGTATGCTGATTATGTGAATTATCTTGTGAGTGGGGTACTTCCGCCAGAAATTGAATCTGAGGCAAGAAAGAGGTTCTTACATCTACTACTGGGATGAGCCATACTTGTACAAAAAATGTGCTGGTCAGTTGATGAGGAGATGCATTCTAGACAAAGAGGTAGAATTAGTTTTGTATGATTGTCATGCATCACCTTATGGGGGCCATCATGGTGGTGATAGAACATCGGCAAAAGTACTACTTTCCGGGTTCTTCTGACCAACTCTATTTAAAGATGCCCATGCATTTGTTAAAAAATTTGACTAGTGTCAGAGGACATGAACGATCTCGAGGAGGCATGACCTGCCTTTGAATAATACCCTGGAGGTGGAGATTTTTGACGTGTGGGGGACAAATTTTATGGGACCATTCCATCATCCAGAGGAAATAAGTATATTTTGCTTGTAGTTGACTATGTGTCAAAATGGATAGAGGTGATTGCATTACCAACGAATGATGCCATGGTTGTAGCTGTGTTTGTGAAGAAGAATATATTTTCGAGGTTTGGTACTCCACGGGCCTTGATTAGATGATGAAGGGACCCACTTTTGCAATCGATTGTTGAATAACCTTCTAGAAAAATATGAAGTCCGTCATAGAGTTGCGACAGCATATCACCCTCAAACAAGTGGACAAGCCGAGGTATCGAATAGAGAAATAAAGCAAATATTAGAGAAGACGGTGAGTGTGAACAGGAAGGATTGGGCTGCAAAATTAGATGATACCTTATGGGCATATAGAACAGCTTACAAAATGCCAATAGGGGCGTTCCCGTATAAGTTAGTCTATGGGAAGGCATGTCACTTGCCCGTTGAACTGGAACATAAAGCTTATTGCGCCATGAAGAAGCTGAACATGAACCTTGAAGCCGCGGGTGAGAAAAGACTGCTGCAGTTGAATGAATTAGATGAGTCCAGGCTGCACTCGTACGAAAAGGCTAAACTGTACAAAGAAGGGACAAAAAGATGGCATGAAAAGCACATTAAGCCGCGTCAATTCGAGAAAGGCCAACATGTATTATTGTTCAATTCTAGACTGAGGTTGTTTCCTGGGAAGCTAAAATCGAGATGGTCAGGTCCACTTGAAGTGGTGAGAGTCACTCCTTATGGTGCACTTGAGTTGCAAGCTATACATGGTAAAAGAAAATTTTTGGTGAATGGACATAGAGTCAAGCACTATTGGGGAGGAGCCATGAGTCGTGAGAAAGCCAAAGTCGTACTTGCTGATGAGTAAAGCGAGACTTTGCGTCATGTCGCAACGTAAAATCAAGCGCTTGTTGGGAGGAAACCCAATTTTTTATTGCTTTCATAGATAACTTCTTAATATTTTCCGCTATAGTAGATAAATTTTGCAATATTTTTCTTTGTAGGAATCGAAATTATAGATATAATGGTATAGGACATGTAATTGAGTATTTAAAAAGCTTGGGGGATCGGGATATTACTTCAAAAAATAAAAAAATAAAAAATATGCATGAACAGTACCCAGGCCAGCGGCGCTGAAAACAATAGGCAAAAAACCCCCAGCGTCATTTAACCCAACTATACGTGAACAGTGCCCAGGCCGGACTGGGGGTCGGGTAAGTAATTTTTTTTTTAATTTTTAATTTTTGTTTTCTTTTTATATTCTAAAACCCTTACCTATTTAACCCAACCCAAATACCCACCTATACTAATTATAACCCATCTCCTACCCAAATTCCCAAACCCACCCACACTCTAATTTCCTAACAACACAAAAGAAAAAAAACACCCCCCTCTTCTCTCTCCCTCACTGCCGTATCCCCTCCCCACTTCCCCTCTCTAAAAAATTTTTCCTCTCTCAAGTTTTCTCTTTTTTTTCTTCTCCAATCCACATATATGTGTTCTTCTTCTTCTTCTTGTTCTTCTTCTTATTTTTCTTCTTGTGTTTTAATTTGTAGACAACAAAGCATACCCCATCCCCCAAGAGCTCTAATCTCCAATTATTCCCATTATGGAATTGTTAAGCAAATTTTATGGTGGGTGGATTGAAATTGTTGAAAATTATGTGTTTATTGTGTATACGGAGTAGTAAACTAGAAGTCCCTCTACTCCGTTTAAAATTGGGAGGGCCACCATCTTCCACCAGTTTTGAATTCTAAAGCTCACACTTTATGCCCAAAAGGTGTTTGTAAAAATGTTTGAATGATGATTTTGGGTTCACCGGTGAAGTCTAAGTAACCGAGTGTCTTTGTGGATAAATTTGGGATAAGTGTGGGGGTGTATAGGGATGCTTTGAAATGCTAGGGGATTGAGTTTTGATAAAAATTCATGTCTTTACACCATGTATCTCATGTATTGTATGTATAGACTTGTTGTAGAAATTAGTTAATGCAGTATAGTTGTGTAGTTGTAGAAAGTGCAGTCACACATGCCTCTTGCTCACATTGATATGAATTCATGTAGCCATGATAAAATCATATGTGTGGATAACATGGGGAAGTCTTGAGTACCCATAGTCTTGGAATGCAACACTTGCACTTTTCAAATAAAAATCATGAAATATTGTATATTGCACCTTTGGTGTTAAGTGTGGGGTCATTGTTTGACTTGCACGACAACCTTAGGTATAAATCCATGGAGAGTTCTCATGTTCATATTTTGATTGTGTGGTAGGATAAAAATGGCTCATGATGGTGCTAATAAGGGGAAGGGAATTGGCAAGTCCTCCTCCACCTCTCCTGCACCCAAAAAGAGAAAGCAAGGAGAAGGATCCTCATGACAAGCTAAGGGCAAGAAACCGGCCGAGGGATCCCAACCTGCACCGTTGAGACCTAGGCCCCGGTTGGACTTAATTAATGATTCGACAATCTCTTGGAATAGGGATTTTATGCCATACGGTCGCTACATCTCTAACATGGGAATAAACACCAAGGCTTTAGAGAGGAATTTTCCGGAGGTGATTGGCCAACTCCGTGCAAGCCACATGGAAAAGCTCTTGAAATGCCGTGGACCTGCAAATCTAAGCATGGTCTGGGAACTCTATGCAAATTGGCACCAAGGGAATGGCACATCGCGTGTATGGGGTATCGATATACCAATGACTAGGGAGGCCTTATGTGGATATTTGGGTGTCGAAGATGTTGATCCAAGAAGACTACAAAAATTTGTATGCATGTTGAAGTACACCTTGATATGTCACAATTTATGTGGTGTATTCAAATGAAAAATGGACCAGGAGACAAGGCAACATTCATCTTCATATGGTCCGATCAGATTCGACAAAACTGCCAAGGTGTGGCAGAACTTGGTACAGGCCAGACTCATGCCTGTCGAGCATAGCAGCAAGTGCACTCGAGCTAGAGTGCGTGTCATTTATTTTCTGATGATAGGTAGACCTATCAATGCTGGTGAATTAATACGTGGGGAGATGGCCCGTACGAGGTTTGGGCGGCAGATTAAACCGTTCTTCTTTGGGAATGTACTCACTCATTATCTGATGGACCGAGGGGTGCCAGAGTACACAAGTTATTATGAGGTGGTGGAGGCTCCAATAGGGCTACTGGACATCACATCACTGTTGGAGACATTGTCCAATCTTACACAGTCCGCGATATATGAGAGGGACGAGAACTTCAGCATGTATATTTATAAGTCTTTAAACTTTTTAATGTGCAGGGTTGGCGTTACGGATGAGGAGCATATGCAATTACGCAATGAGTTATATAGTTCATCCAAGGAGATGTTGGGGACTACACCACGCAGCCCCATTCATTCTTCAGAGGACGCCAACAGAATCCGCGACTCAGACAAATAAGATGATGGGGGTGACGTGGTTACAGGTGTAAAGACCCGCAAAATTTCATGGCTAAAAATTATGACCAAACAGGTCCCCGTGTTGCTATGACTATAGAAATTCTAAAAACGGACCCTTTTTGAGTAAAAAGTACCACATAGTTGCTGCACACCTGGACAATTTGCAGTCCATTTTGAGGATAGCTATGCGGCTTAAAATGTGATCACATTTCACGAATGCGGGCCGCATAGTTGTCGCATTCTTGAACCTTGACTTTTGCGGAGGGAGTTATGCGATGCAGTATGCGATCGCATAACTGGTATGCGGACCGCATAATGGCCGCATACTTGGGTAGTTTGCTTTTCTTTTTGGCCCATTTGAGGGCCATTTATATGACAGGAATGCGGACCGCATAGCACGAATGTGATTGCATACCTGAATGCATTTCTGTTTCGGGACTGTTAAAAAATCTAATTTTATACCCGACCACCAGTTCATTAAAACACTTACCCCTTCCATTTTAAAGATTTTCTGAACAAAATAGAGAGAGGGAAGAGAGAGTTCTAGAGAGAGAAAGTCCCAACTTCATCAAAGTGATCCTCCTTCATCATTCAAGCTTGGAACTAATCAAGTAGGACACCATTTTATTCACCATAAGAGGTAAGCTTCTACCCCATCAACCTTAATTTCCAATTTTTTGTTAAAATGAAACATGGTTAGGAGAGTTCATAAATATGGGGGTAGGTATTTTGCATGCATGTAACCCACCAGTCATAGTCTAGTAAAGGGAAACGGGTTCGGGTGATTATTCACAATAAGGGGGTTAGTAATATAAGGAGGGTCGCATAGCGTTCGATAAAATGCCTAAATGAGTTGGAGTTATGTTTATGGTTCCTAATGCTAAGTGAAATATGTCACATTGTGGAATAGATTCACGGTTCTAGGCGGTCCGGTGATTTGTGATAAAAAAATTAAAGGAGAAATTCCAACTCGAGGTATGTATGGCTAACTTTAATCTTTGTAGAGTCATCTTGTTGGTGTCTGAGCACTCGGTGTGAAATTCTTGCTTGAGCATATGTGAGTTGATTGCCCTTCTATTTCGAGGTGTAATACTTCGTTCATTGAATTTCTTAGTCAATTACCATGTTATATGAGCTTGCGAAAAGGTAATTCTTTGTGTTTATTCTATCATGTGCAAAGCTCGTTAAATGTTTAATACATCGTTATGAGAGGATGTGCTGCAAAACGAAAGAAATGATAATGAATCAAAGTGTTGAATGTATCTATGTGCTAAATGTTGTGTAGTAAATAATTGAAAGGAAACAGGGATAAACTAATTGAGCAATATGTTGATGGCATACCGTATATGACTCACTGTTTGATAAAGATTTTTGTGGCCTTGATTTCATATGGTAAGTTGGTGGTTACGAATGAATATCCTTGACGGTGAGAATCTTTGTGATTGAATTGTTGGTTGATGCTGCTATTAATTACATTGTCGAACGTATTAAAGTGATAAAGGTTGTGTAGCAAATGAGTAAAGTAAATATGAACTGAATCTTTTGAGTTAAATAATTGTGGCAACAACATATATGAATTACCGATTGGTAAGGATCATTGTGCCTTGATTTCACATAGTTATTTGTTGATATGAACTTATGTTCTTCATGATGAAGATCCTTGTGATATAATTGTAGGTGATTGCTGCTTTGAAATGTGATTGTACAGTGTAATCGGGTTGCACGCCGCAACAGAATTGTAAGGTGGGATCAGGTTGCACGCCGCAACAGAATTATAAGGTGGGATCGGGTGTCACCCTACAACAGACTTGTAAGGTGGGATCGGGTTGCACGTCGCAATGGAATTGTATGGTGGGATCGAGTCGCACGCTGCAACAGAAGTAATAAGGGTGTAATGTGATTGTGAGATGGGATCGGGTTGCACGCCGCAACAGAAGAAATAATGGTGGAATATGATTGTAAGGTGGGATCGGGTTGCACGCCGCAACAAGGGAACAACTGAAATAAGAAAATGTCAAAACCTCATTTGTGATTCTCTATATCCCTGTGCAATATTTGTTTGGGTTTCTTTAACTGGCTCTTATATGTGTATTGTTTGATTTTACATAGAGTAAAGTTTGTCTGTACATGCTAGTAATATTCAATGGACTAACGTCCCTTTTTCCGGGGGCGCTACATCTTTTATATGGATGTAGATGGTTCTATAGCATGTAGATCGATCCGCTGTTAGTGGTGCCTCCTCTTCATCTCTTAAGCAGTTCTGGTGAGCCCCATTTCCTCTCGGGGCCCTGTGTGGACCATATCATTCTCTTTTGCTTATGTTGTAAAAGGTATAGCCGGGGCCTTGTTTTCGACAAGCCTATGTAAACTCCTAGTACTTTTAGAGGCTCCGTAGACACTGTGTGGGTTGTATGTATTTTGGGTAGTAGTTGTAATTATTCGTAATCTTGGTTCCGTGTCGGAAATGTTGTCCTTAGTTTGTATATTTTGGGATTATTAAATGTTGAAGTTTTAAAAGAGGTAAATGGAAATTTTGTTATAAATTCAATATAAATTTATATATTGTGCACATGGTGACGCGTTGGGTAGGAAAGGCAATCCAGGCCCTCTTGACCGGAATCATTCGGTTAGGTGCCGGTTTTGTCCCTCGATTTTGGGGCGTGACAAAGTTGGTATCAGAGCCTAAAGTTTTAAAAGTGTCCTAGGATGTCTCGAAGCCATGTCTAGTAGAGCCTTTCTTATCGGTGTGTTGTCGACCACATCTATAATTAGGGGGTTGCATGGACATTTAGGAAAAATACCCTTTATTGTTATTTTGTATCATGCGATCTGGTGAAAGACAAGGTTGTCTATATCTAACTCATGCATTGTTCCAATTTTCAGTAAATGGCACCCAAGAAGAGATCTTGACTTAGCCTAGAGGCCAATTCCACCCCAGGAGTGGCCGTGAATTCGTTATGTGATGGTGCGAGTGAGAATGATTCCCCGACCCTGAATCTGCCTGTCTCTTCCATCCCAGGCCAGGATATTCCTATTCCTGCTCCAGCGGAGAGTGCTACAGTCCCTCCCGCTGATGTTCCTAATCCTTCCTCAGTCCCAGCTTCCGGTCTCGGTATTTGTGATTGGGACCTCAGGGGAGCTATTCAGATGTTGATTCATCTAGTGGCCTCCCAAGCCCAAAGATCACATGCTGCCCCTGCATCCTCTAGCGAGCAAGGGGATTCTTCAGGTTCCATGGTCAACTAGTTTCTGTGGTTAGCCCCTCCACAGTTCACAGGAACCGATCCAGAGGCTGATCCTCAGGAGTTCATTGATGAGATGTGCAAGACCCTCCGAGTTATGAGCGATACTGAGACAGAGGGGGTTGAGTTGGCTTCCTATCGTCTGAAAGGAGCAGTATATTCGTGGTTTGAAATGTGGGAGATTTCTCGTGGAAAAGGGAGCCCTCCGGCAAGGTGGATGAGTTTGCAGATGCATTTATGGATCATTTCTTGCATGCCGAGATTATGGCAGCCCGTGCTACAGAGTTTTAGGCCCTTAAGCAGGGCAACATGAGTGTATGGGAGTATCATATGGAGTTCGTTCACTTGTCCAAATATGTTGTTCATATGGTGTTTACTATGGAAACTAGAGTTTGTTGGTTTTTTCAGGGCCTTGGTCCCTTGGTTATTAATGAAGCTGCTACAGCTGTTCTGCATTCAGATATGAACTACGGGAAGATTGTGGGATTTTCCCAGGCTACGGAGGCTCAGAAATTAAAGATAAGAATGTAGATGGTGAGTAGTAGTAGGGCCCAGTCAGCGGGCAGCCCTGAGAATTCAGTTGGAGGAGGGAGATCAGTCCTTGGGAGAGGGTCATCAGTGCCATCTCACTCCTATGCTCAGTGTGTCACCACCAGGGCACAGTTATCAACAGGGAGGTCACGTTGGACCAGGTTCAGACAGCAGGAGGTTCCATCAGTCGGGTCGTTCACGTGGGAGGTTCCAGCAACAGCGGAGGGCCCCATGCCCTATGTGTGGGAGGTTTCATTATAAGCCCTGTTACTTGGAGATACCAGTATGCTATAGGTGTGGAGTAAGATACCACGTTCAACGAGACTGTCGTGCACCACGTTTGGGCACGGGTAGGGGCACTGCTCAGCCATCCATTTCTTTAGCCGCTACATCTTCAGCACGCCCTCCAGCACCAGTAGGGTGCGGTGCAGCTAGGGGTGGAGCACGGGGTCGAGGGGGACTTACTCGGTTCTATGCTTTGAGTGGTCGCCAGAGTGCGGAGGCTTCTCCAGATGTTGTCATAGGTATTCTGACTGTTCAGTCACATGATGTTTATGCTCTTATTGATCCAGGGTCCTCTTTGTTATATTTTACTCACTTTATTGCTTCAAGCTTTGGGATAGAACCCGAATAGCTTCACTAGTCGTTCTCTGTGTCGACTCCGGTTGGTGATTCTAATTACGGCCGTACGAGTCTATAGGAGTTGTGTTGTCACATTGCGTGGTCGGGATACCACGACCGATCATATTGAGTTAGAAATTGTAGATTTTGATGTAATTATGGGGATAGATTAGCTCTATTCGTGCTTTGCTAAACCCGACTACCGAACAAGAATTATGAGGATCGAGTTTCCTAATGAATCAGTTATTGAGTGGGAGGGGAATAATGTTGTGCCAGGAGGTATGCTTATTTTCTACCTTAAAGCCTCAAAGATGATCAGAAAAGGGTGCATCTACCATTTGGTCCGAGTTACGGACACCACTTCTGAGGTGCCCCCTCCTGAATCTGTGACTGTTGTAAATGAATTTCTTGAAGTATTTCCGGACGAGCTTCCTGGGATTCCACCAGATAGAGAGATCGATTTTGGGATTGATGTATCGCCAGATACGCATCCAATATCTATTCCACCTTACCGAGTGGCACCAGCAGAATTGAGAGGGTTAAAAGAGCAATTGAAAGATCTATTAGAAAAGGGTTTCATACGACCAAGCGTGTCGCCTTGGGGCGCACCGGTTCTTTTTGTCAAAAATAAAGACGGATCGCTTAGATGTGTATTGATTATCGGCATCTCAACAAGGTCACCATAAAAAACAAATACCCATTGCCTCGGATAGATGATTTGTTCGACCAGTTGCAAGGTGCTAATTCTTCTCAAAGATTGATTTGTGGTCCGGGTATCACCAGTTAAAGATCAGGGACCAGGATATTCCTAAGACTGCCTTCAGGACTCGATATGGGCACTTTGAATTTTTGGTAATGTCTTTCGGGTTAACCAATGCCCCACATCTTTTATGGATCTTATGAATCGGGTTTTCAAACTGTTTCTTGTCTCCTTTGTGATTGTCTTCATTCACGATATCCTTGTTTATTCGCGAAGTCATGAAGATCATGCTACTCACCTCAGGGCAGTTCTGCAGACTCTTCATCAGCACCATGTTGTTTCGAGGGAAGGGATTCAGGTTGATCCCCAAAAGATTGCAGCGGTAAAGGATTGGCCTAGAACAACGACCCCGACAGAGATTCACAGTTTCTTGGGTTTGGCTGGTTAGTATCGAAGGTTTGTGGAGGAATTCTCTACCCTCGCCTCCCGAATGACTAAGCTGAAGCAGAAGGCGGTTCAGTTCCAGTGGTCCGATGTTTGTGAAAAGATTTTTCAGGAATTGAAATTGGGATGGACTACGGCTCCGGTGTTGGCCTTGCCAGAGGGTACATAAGGATTTGTAGAATATTGTGATGTTTCAAGGGTTGGTTTGGGATGTGTGTTGATGCAATGTGGTAATATAATAATGTATGCTTGAAGACAGCTCAAGAATCATGAGAAGAATTATCTAACGCATGATTTGGAGCTCGCGGCAGTTGTGTTTGCATTGAAGATCTGGCGGCATTATCTTTATGGGGTCCATGTGGACGTGTTCACAGACCACAAGATATTTATTCAAACAAAAGGAGTTGAACTTAAGGCAGCGGAGGTGGTTAGAATTACTCAAGGATTATGATATGAATGTTTTGTACCATCCAGGAAAGGCGAATGTGGTAGCCGACGCTCTTAGTCGGAAATCCATGGGTAACTTGGCTCGTTTGGAAGCAGGACAGAGGCTTTTGGCTTGGGAGATTTATCAGTTGGCCAGTCTGGGGTATGTCTTTCAGCCTCAGTTGAAGGGAATGTCGTGGTGTGTGATGGAGCGGAGTCTTCGCTTGTAGAGAAAGTCAAGGGAAAGTAATTCAGGGATCCAGCTTTGGCACAGTTGAGAGAAGCAATTCTGAATCACAAGACTACAACATTTTCACTTGGAAATGATGACGGTGTTTTGCGGTACCAAAGGAGGCTATGTGTTTCGGACGTGGATGATCTACGGGAAAGGGTAATGTCAGAGGCTAACAATTCGAGGTATTCAGTACAAGCAGGTTCTACGAAGATGTATCATGATCTCGAAGAGATTTATTGGTGGAATGGTATGAAGAGGGGTGTGGCGGACTTTGTGGTTAGGTGTCCGAATTGTCAGCAAGTGAAGGGCGGGCATCAGATGCCCGGTTGGTTGACGCACCTCATGGAAATACCATGATGAAATGGGAGATGATCAATATGGACTTTGTGGTGGGGTTACCTCGCACTCCTCGTAGGTTCGACTCAGTTTGGGTAATAGTGGATCGGCTCACGAAGTCGGTGCATTTCTTGCCAGTCAAGTCCACTGATACTGTAGAACAGTACACTCAGTTATATATCAAGGAAATAGTCAGGCTCCATGGTACTCCAGTGTCTATTATCTCAGATCGAGGGGCCCAGTTCACAGCTAACTTTTGGAAGAAATTTCAGCAAGGTTTGGGTACGTAGGTAAATCTCAGCACAACATTCCACCAATAGACTGATGGGCAGGTAGAGCGGACCATTCAGACACTTGAAGATATGTTACGGGCTTGTGTATTAGATTTTTATGCTAGTTGGGTTGATCACTTGCCGCTTAGAATTTTCTTATAATAACAATTTCCATGCTAGTACTCAGATGGCCCCATTTGAGGCATTGTACGGAAGGAGGTGTAGGTCTCTGATTGGATGGTACGAGGTGGGCGAGGCGAAACTGCTAGGACCGCATCTTGTGCACCAAGCTCTGGAAAAAGTTAAAGTCATTCAGGAAAGGATGAAGACTGCTCAGAGTCGTCAGAAATCCTATATGGACGTTTTTCGAAGAGATTTGGAGTTTCAAGTAGATCATTGGGTATTCTTGAGGGTGTCTCCCATGAAAGGAGTAATGTGGTTTGGGAAGAAAGGTAAATTGATCCCTAGGTATGTCGGGCCGTATCGGATCGCTCAAAAGGATAGGACAGGTGGTTTATAGGCTGGAATTGCCCCCTGAGATGTCATTAGTGCACCTAATATTTTATGTGTCCATGTTGAAGAAGGTGATTGGGGATCCATCCGCCATTGTGTCGGTTGATACGGTTAAAATTAATGAAGGATTATCATATGAAGAGGTTCCAGTTTCTATTCTTGATAGGCAAGTCCATAGATTGAGGAACAAAGAGATTGCTTCTGTTAAAGTGTTACGGCAAAGCCAACAAGTCGAAGAAGCCACGTGGGAAGCGGAAAATGAAATGAGAGAGAAATATCCCCACTTGTTTGAATAAGTCTGGTAGTGGTTTTGAAAGTTGTCATTCCTAAGCAATTATATATTCTGTTAAATTTTGTGCAAGAACACTCCACTTCTCTAATTACCCTACTATTGTGACTTCTCAAAATTTGTGCCATAAATGTATATGTTGTTTTGATTAGCTGAATTATGTGCAACTCATTGTGGTAGTTAAATGATATGCAGGTTTGTGGAGTTTACCGAACTATGTGAGGCTTGTGGAAGTAATTGAATTAAATGTAGCTTGTTGAAATGACCGGATTATGTGCATGTTGATAGAGTAACTAAAATGTGTGGAATTGGTTAAAATGTTTTTCAGGGGCTCTCTGGCAGGTAGTTAATGATATGCAAGTTTGTGGAATTCTCTGCTCATTCGAGGACGAATGATTTTAATTGGGGGAGAATGTAAAGACCCGCAAAATTTCATGGCTAAAAATAATGCCCAAACAGGTCCCTGTGTTCTTATGACTGTAGAAATTCTTAAACAGACTCTTTTTGAGTAAAAAGTACCCCAGAACTTAAAGGATAAAATTTTCCAGATTTGCGTAGGTCTGCGGTCCACTATGCGATCGTAGATCAGGTATGCGGACTGCATAGTGGTCGCATACCTGTGCAATCTACTTTTCTTTTTGGCCCATTTGAGGGCCATTAATGCGACAGGAATGCGGATCGCATAGAAAGAATGCGATCGCATTCCTGCCCGCATTTCTGTTTTGGGACTGTTAAAAATTCTAATCTTATACCCGACCCCTAGTTCATTAAAACACTTACCCCCTTCCATTTTATAGAATTTCTTAACAAAATAGAGAGAGGGAAGAGAGAGTTCTAGAGAAAGAAAGTCCCAACTTCATCAAGGTGATCCTCCTTCATCAATCAAGCATGGAACTAATCAAGTAGGACACCATTTTCTTCACCATAAGAGGTAAGCTTCTACCCCATCAACCTTAATTTGCAGATTTTTGTTAAAATGAAACATGGTTAGGTGAGTTCATGAAGATGGGGGTAGGGATTTTGCATGCATGTAACCCACTAGTCATAGTCTAGTAAAGGGAAACGGGTTCGGGTGATTATTCACAATAAGGGGGTTAGTAATCTAAGGGGGGTCACATAGCATTCAATAAAATGCCTAAATGAGTTCGCGTTATGTTTATGGATCCTAATTCTAAATGAAACATGTCACATTGTGGAATAGATTGACGGTGCTAGGCGGTCCGGTGATTAGTGATAAAAAAATTAAAGGAGAAATTCCAACTCGAGGTATGTATGGCTAACTTTAATCTTTGTAGAGTCTTCTTGTTGGTGTCCGAGCACTCGGTGTGAAATTCTTGCTTGAGCATACGTGAATCGATTGCTCTGCTGTGTCGAGGTGTAAGACTTCGTTCTTTGAATTTCTTAGTCGATTACCATGTTATATGATCTTGCGAAAAGGTGATTATTTGTGCTTATTCTATGATGTGCAAAGCTCCTTAAATGTTGAGTACATCGTTTTGAGATGATGTGCTGCAAAAAGAAAGAAATGATAATGAATCAAAGTGTTGAACGTATCTAAGTGTTGAATGATGTGTAGTAAGTAATGGAAAGAAAATGGGGATAAGCTAATTGAGCTATACGTTGATGGCATACCGTATATGACTCACTGTTTGATAAAGATTTATGTGGCCTTGATTTCCAATGGTTACCTGGTGGTTACGAATGAATATCCTTGACGATGAGAATCTTTGTGATTGAATTATTGGTTGATGTTGCTATTAATTACACTGTAGAACGTATAAAAATCCTAAAGGTTGTGTAGCAAATGATGAATGTGAATATGGACTGATTTTATTGAGTTAAATGATTGTGGCAACACCATATATGAATTACTTATTGGTAAGGATCATTGTGCATTGATTTCACATAGTTATTAGTTGATATGAACTTATGTTCTTCATGATGAAGATCCTTGTGATATAATTGTTGGTGATTGATGCTGTGAAATGTGATTGTACAGTGTGATCAGGTTGCACGCCGTAATAGAATTGTAAGGTGGGATCGGGTTGCACGCTGCAACAGAATTGTAAGGTGGGATCGGGTTGCATGCCGCAACAGAATCGTATGGTTGGATCGGGTTGCATGTCGTAACAGAATTGTACGGTGGGATCAGGTTGCATGTCGCAACAGAAGTAATAAGGGTGTAATGTGATTATGAGATGGGATCGGATTACACGCCGCAACAGAAGAAATAAGGGTGGAATATAATTGCAAGGTGGGATCGAGTTGCGCGCCGCAACAAGGGAACACTTGAAATAAGAAAATGTGAAAACCTCATTTGTGATTCTCTGTAACCTTGTGCAATATTTGTTTGGGTTTCTTTAACTGCCTCTTATATGGGTATTGTTTGATTTTACATAGAGTAAAGTTTTTCTATACATGCTAGTACTATTCAATGGTACTAACGTCCCTTTTACAGGGGGCGCTACTTCTTTTATATGGATGTTGGTGGTTCTATAGCAGGTAGCTCAGTCCGCCGTTAGTGGTGACTCCTCTTCATCTCTTTAGCAGTCCTGGTGAGCCCTATTTTCTCTTGGGGCCGTGTGTGGACCATATCATTCTCTTTTGCTTATATTGTAAAAAGTATAGTTGGGGCCTTGTTACCGGCAAGTCTATGTAAACTCCTAGTACTCTTAGAGGCTTTGTAGATACTGTATCAGTTGTATGTATTTTTGGTAGTAGTTGTAATTATTCGTAATCTTGGTTCCGTGTCGGAAATGTTGTGCTTAGTTTGTATATTGTGGATTTATCAAATGTTGAAGTTTTAAAAGAGGTAAATCGAAATTTTTTTGTAAATTCATTATAAATTTGTATATTGTGCATGGGGTAACGCGTTGGTTGGGAAAGGTAATCCAGGTCCTCTTGACCGAAATTATTCGGTTAGGTGTCGGTCTCGTCCCTCGATTTTGGGGCGTGACAACAGGGCCCCTGGCCTTGGTGCCTCTACGACCCAATGATGATGAGCCGGAAGTAGCTGATACAGAGGACTCTAAGTGACAGGGAGCATTTCTTTTCTCCCTACTTTTCTCTTTTAATTTTATATGCATCGAGGACTATGCACGACTTAAGTGTGGGGTGGAAAGAATACTGCTTGTGGGGTTGTTTTATAATATATATAAATGTGTTTTTTTGTGTTCATTAGTTATATTTAGGTAGTTTTGTTTATTTTATTAGTTATTATTTTGTTAGTTTTAGTTAGTTTGTCAAAGAAAAAAAGAAAAAAAAAAGAAAAAATAGAAAAAGCTTGGACTTTTCCCGACGATGGATCTGTTGGACAAATTTCTTGAGGGATAAAGTCCGATTTAAAAATTCCAAAAAAATTTTTTTTGGGGATAGTTAGATAGTATCCCTTGGTTTTTCTTTGGGCACCGGTTCTTTTCCAAGGGTGTAACTCGAATCGGGTACTTTAATTTTTTTTAGGAGTAGTTAGGAAGAAACTGAGTGACTTTGAGATACCCATTGACATGTTTGGTGTTGGCACATTAGGCTATGACATACATATTGTTTTCCCTTGTAATTGGTTTGATTTGTAAAGCCTAAGTAAGGAGAAATAGCCTATTTTGTAACGCCTTAGCTCAGTTGTTTGACTTGTATGCCACATAGTAGAATATTGCTTAATTTTCTCAATTATGTGTGCTTGCTTGACTTGAGAGTTGAACAAAATTGTCGTGATTGAGTCATGTGCAATGTGTGTGTGAGGACTAGTGATCTTCGATGCTATCCTGTGTAGTCTAGAACTTGCCCCGTGTGTTAATCGAAGCGAAATTGTAGGTTATGCTAATATAGGAGACAACGTAGGCATTTTCTTGCTTGATCATGGATGTGCTTATCACATAAAAATAAAATCTTCTGTTGCTAGACCCTTTGAGCCTATAGACCTTTTCTTTGGCACCCACATTACAAGCCGCACCCCTATTTTTTTCTTAATTTGAGATTTTTTCACCTTTACCTCCTAAGGCACTTAGTCGCTAAAAGAAGTAAGGTGAGATATTGTGGAATAGTTTTTGAGTGGAGCCATGGAAAGGCCCGTTGGTGCACTAAAATTGAAATCAAAAGCCACAAGCCAATGAACTTCCATGTATGGAGTGTGTGTAGGAAAAAATATTGTTGTAAAAGAAAGAAGAGAAAAATTATAGTGAAAGTATGTAGAAAAAGATACGCACCTCCACTTCCTATTAATTTGTTCTAGTGGAAGTATAGAAGTGCTTAATTGAAAAAGGGCTATGTTGTATATGGGTTGTGGCAATTGAATTTGTTGAGAAGAATATGTGTTTGAATTGTGAATGTAGTGTATTAAAGTGCTTAGGATGGTTATTCACTATTCCTAAATATATCGTACTCGTCCCTTAGCCTACATTAAAACCTTAAAAGACCTAATTGATCCTAGTTTTGTCTAGCTTAAATTAGTAGAGATCTACACTACGGGCAAGCTTATGGTACGATCACAGGATGCATATGAATTCTTTGTGAGAGTGAGTGAATTTGGTTGAACTGTGTGATATCCTTAAATTATGTTCAAAAGCATATTTGAATATGTGGACTAGTCCATATTCACTCTTTTGTTTGTTGGTGAGGTCACCTGATCTCATGAATGATTGGTAATGTTGTACAATATCTTGTTGGGTAAGTGCGTGAATTGAGAGGGCTTAATGGTTACAAGTTGACTCTTGAGGCTTGGTGGTTGGAATTTGGTTGTTGGTATGATTTATTTATTTGTTATACTTGGGCATGTTTAAAAGGGGAAGAATGTGAATTTTTGTATGTTCATACTTGATTGTCGTTATCGATCATAGTCAAAGGAGTAAAGTGTGTGATTTAAAAGTAAAATTCTCCTTGATAATGAACTGTGTACGTGTTGAAGGGTAGTAGATTGCCTCATTGTTCGACGACGAGCAAAAGTCTAAGTGTGGCGTGTTGATGTTTAGATTAAATTATATATATTTATGTGTATATTGCCTCATGTTTTACTTTTGTTTCGTGAATTTGTGATGTTAAACATGATGATTTATATTAATTTTAAGTGTTTTTATGTATAGGAATGATCCTGGAGAAATCGGGGGCGAAACGCGCAAAATTAGAGCCAAAACGGACGAAACCGACAAAAGTACGACTTTGGGTGCCATAGGCCACCTGTGGGCAGTAGCTAAAATAGGAACAGCGTCCTGATGGGAGCCCAGTGTTGTCCAGGGTGTCGGTGGCAGGAAATTGGCCTATTTTTCCCGGAACATTGTTTATTCGGCCCAAAACCTAACCAACACGTATAAAAGCAAGACTAAACCTATTTTTGGAGGAGATTGACGCCACGTTAGAGGAAAAACACACACGGGATCGTTAGGAAGCGGATAATTCTCAATTTTCTTCATCTTATTCTAGTATTTTCAATTTATGCAACACTTATGCAATTGTTTGATTACATCATGAGTGGCTAAACACCCATTGTTCTGGGGTTGTGATTTAGCCATGAATATTGTTGTTTAACATTAGCTTGACCTTGAGTATAATTCGCTAATGTATGGTTTTTTCTTCAATTCTGTGTTTAATTGCTTAATCGTCTGGCCATCAGTTAGGTTCTATTTACTATTTATGCTATGCTTGGGAAAGCTGTGTATAGATAAGAGAAGAATTGAAGAGAGCGCGATCTTAACCCTTAAGGGGAGCGGATTTGTGGTTAGGATAGTAATATACCTAGTTACCATGCTTAATTAAATATTTTAATCTTAATGCGTTCTAATAGATTAATTTAGGAATATACGCGTTAATCTATTGAGAATAGGCGAGTAGTACTTCGGGAGAAGGCGATGAGAGCAGTTATCGATTAATTAGTAACCATGACTGAATTATATGGAAGGGACAGTTAATTAGAACAAAATACGAATGTTGAACCGATCACAACCCTGGAATACTTGTCTTTATTGAATATACAACAATCAGCTCGTTACTTGATAATTTGGTTATTACTTAACATCATAGTATAATATAATCACATTATTGGACTTTGGTTAGCTGGATTGAATAACAGTTTTAGTGATTTAGTGAGTATTTTTGTACAAGTCTCTGTGGGTTCGACACTCAACTTATCATTATATTACTTGTACGACCACGTATACTTGCGTGCGCTTTTGGGAGCAACAAGTAGCTAGAACTTTACAAGGGTTGTGACCCAAACCTAGTTTGTAAACCTTATGGGTATTTCATTTAATGCTTGCTTATGATTGGGTGTTTATTATTTAGCTTAGTTCATGCTTCAATTTTAGAATTAATGGTTTCAAACATTGATTCATTCATATCTGATTTATTCTCCACTTGAGAAAGAGAGACCTAGTCTAAGATAACTTGGCTAACAAGGAATTTGGGTTAATTGAGAGATTGATTAGCCTAATTAAAGTATTAAAATTAGAGATAGTAAGAACCCGACTTGAGATCATATCAACTATTTTGCTTGATACCAATTTGGACTTGAGAAAGCCAAATTGGGAAAAATCACTCTTTGACCGAGAGGTATTGAGAGTGTAATGTAGAGTTGAGAGTTATAATACACCCACATCTACAAAAAAGTGTTAACGTCTTTATCCCACTAGGCAAACACCTAGGTCATGGTCACATCCCTACGCCTTTAAACTATTTGGTAAAACACAAAAAAATATTTATCTCTAGCTTTTGTTAGGGCATGTATGAGATGAGGATGGGAAGCATGAATGTAAAGGCGTTTCATGGATCCCAAAGTGCCACAGTCGGAGAAATCAACCCCAGCCTCCAGATGGGCCCAACCTGGTTTGATATCGAGTTCCAAGTGCTGGATATCTTCGCTATCTATACCTTATTGTTGGGGCGACCCTAGATACACGCCATTGGGGCAGTGGCTTCTACTCTGCATCAGGCTGTGAAGTTTGAAAGGAATCATTAAGAAGTGATTATCCATAGGGATTGGAAGTAACCCCATCTACACCAATCAGACCGTTCAGGTCTTGGAGAATAGGAAGAAACTGGGTGGAGAGACGTATCATCGCATTGAGCGAGTCAGCGTGATTGAAAAGGATCGATGGTGGAGTAACAAGATAAAAAGCATATTACTATGGACAGGGTATGAACCTGGCAAGGGTCTCGGCAAAAACCATCAAGGGATAACCAAACCGATACAACTGAAGCATCATGGTACAACTTTTGGGCTTGGGTATGAGTATACATGGCAAGAGTACCAGGATTAGTCACCACCATGGCGTGGTCCTTATTATCCACTAGAACAACCAATACCACCTCTGCACCAGACATTCCAAAAAGTAGACATGATGTGGGGATCTGAGGAAGATGAAGTCTTAGTTGGCATGGGGAAGCTCTTTCTTGATGAAGAGATATGGATTGCAGTGTGGTACTTGAGGAGGAGGAGGAGGAGGAGGAGGAAGACCTTATCATTCAGACGGTGGAGTAAGGAGTTTTTTTCAAGGAATGGACAGTTGCACCATCCCAGCCCGTTGAGTTCCTGGGTAGCTTAGAAAATTAGCATCAATTATTTTAAACATTTTTTGAGAATTTGAGACATTTTCATTATTTTTTTTAAATATTTCTCGAGTCATCGAGTCGCAGTTGTTGACTTGTTTTAGATTTTATTAATGCATTACTAATTTTTGTATTTATTATTATTCTCTATATTTTTTACAGCACTATTATACCTATCTCAATGAACCTGTGACTGTGACATGTAATGAGACAACGCAACATAAGAATAGTGATTCAGAGGATCTGGATGATGATATAATACCTGAGGAAATCATCAGAAAAGTGGAAAATTTTGAAAACAAACCAAAGTCTAAGTTGGACAAAACTGAAACAGTTAACTTAATGGATTCCGAAACGGTCAAGGAAACACGCACACACATTCATCTATCACCGTCAGAGAAAGAAGAGTACATCAGATTCCTAAAAGAATATGAGGATATCTTTTCATGGTCCTACGACGATATGACTGGTTCGAGCACATCCATAGTGTCTCACAAGCTACACACTGATCCCACGTGTCCACCGGTAAAGCAGAAGCTCATAAAGTTCAAGCCAGATATGAGTTTGAAGATAAAAGAAGAGGTCACCAAGCAAATAAAAGTCAAGGTTCTCAGAGTGGTCGAGTACCCGACTTGGTTGGACAACATTGTGCCAATTCCGAAGAAAGATGGGAAAGTCCGAGTATGTGTTGATTATCAAGATCTAAACAGAGCGAGTCCCAAAGATGATTTCCCATTTCCCAATATACACATACTAATTGACAACTGTTCCAAACATGAACTCCAATCCTTTGTAGATTGTTTTGCAGGATACCATCAAAGCTGGATGAATGAGGAAGATGCTTAAAATACATCCTTCATCACGCCGTGGGGAATATATTATGATAAAATGATTCCATTAGACATGACAACCATTGTTCATGACATGATACACAAAGAGATAGAGGTGTATGTGGATGGCGTTATCATCAAATCTAAAAGGAGTACGGACCACATAGCAGATCTGAGGAAATTCTTCGATCGGCTTAGAAGGTACAATCTGAAACTGAATCATGCAAAGTGTGCTTTCGGATTCTCCTTTGGGAAATAGTTAGGATTCATCATCAGTCGCAGAGGAATTGAGTTAGACCCATCAAAAGTCAAAGCAATTCAAGAGTTGCCACCTCTAAAAAATAAGAAAGATGTGATGAGCTTTTCAGGGTGTCTCAATTACATCAGTCGCTTCGTAGCACAATCAACAATGATCCGTGAGCTGATCTTCAAGATATTGAGGAAAGATGATGCAACAGGGTGGACTGAAGAATGCAAGAAATCCTTCGAGAAAATCAAAGAATATAGATCTAAACTGCCTGTTCTGGTCCCACCAAAACTAGGAAGACCCCTACTTCTTTATTTGTTTGTACTGGATGTAGCTCTGGGTTGCATTGTGAGACAACGTGATAAGACTAGGAGAAGGGAGCAAGCAATACATTATCTGAGCAGGAAATTCACACCTTACAAAGCCCAGTTCCCTTTTGTAGAACGCACTTCCTGTGATTTGACATGTATATCTCAAAAGTTGAGGCATTATTTATATGCATACACTACATATGTCATATCAAGGATGGATTTGCTAAAATACATCTTACAGAAACCCATGCTTACGAGTAAGTTAGCAAAGTGGAAAATATTGTTGGGTGAGTTCGGTATCGTCTATGTAACCTAAAAGACAGTCAAAGGGCAAGCATTGTTTTAGGAGAATCACGTAGATGGAGAATAAGAACCATTGAAAACGTATTTTCCTGATGAAGAGGTCTCGTTTGTAGGGGAATAAATCACCAAGGCATATGATGGTTAGAGAATGTTCTTCGATGGAGCATCAAACTACAAAGGGATGGGTATCGAAGCTGTCTTGGTATCAGAAACTGGCCAACACGATATTCGCAAAATTAAGGTTTCAATGCACCAATAATATGGCAGAGTATGAGGTCTCCATCTTGGGGCTCAGGTTGGTCATTGACATGAATGTTCAGGAGCTACTGGTAATCGGAGATTCATATCTTCTGATGCACCAGGTTCTAAAAGAATGGGCTATAAAGAACACGAAAATACTTCCACATTTGCAATCCGTACAAGAGGTTTATAAAGATAGAATTCAAACATATTTTGAGGGTTCAGAAAGAATTCACAGATGCAGTAGCCACTTATCCTCCATTATACAACACCCAAACAAGAATTTCATCGATCCTATCCCAATAGGAATTCATAAGAAGCCAACTTATTCTGCTCATGTTGAAGAAGATAGCGATGGAAATTTGTGGTTCCATGACATCAAAGAATATTTTTCAAAGGGAGAATATCCATAGCATGCTACCCATACTCAAAAGAGCACGCTTCCAAGATTAGCCAACCATTTCTTTCAAAGTGGAAGAATTCTGTATAAAACAACCTGACCTAGATTACTACGGTGTGTCTATGACAAAGAAGCATCCAGATTGCTCGAGGAAATACATGTCGGAACCTGTGGAACACACATGAATGGTTTCATCTTAACCAAGAATATATTAAGAGCAGGGTATTTTTGGATCACTATGGAAATAGACTGCATCAAGTATGTTCAGAAGTGTCATCAATGCCGGATTCATGTTGACATGATACAAGTAACACCCAATGTACTCAATGCAACAAGTTCACCTTGGCCTTTCTCGTCTTGGGTATGGATGTCATCGGCCCGATCGAACCCACTACTTCAAATGGGCATACATTCATTCTAGTAGCCATAGACTACTTCACAAATTGGGTTGAAGCCGCATTTACATAGATGTAACTAAGAAGGTCGTAGTAGATTTTGTTCGGGACCGCATTTTTTGTCGGTTCGAGTACCAGAGTCAATCATCACCTATAACGCTTCCAATCTCAACAATGATCTGATGAAGGCCATGTGTGAAACCTTCAAGATCAAGCATACAAACTCCACAACATACAGGCCGCAAATGGATGGATTCGTAGAAGTCGTTAATAAGAACATCAAGAAAATATTTAGGAAAATGGTAGATAATTACAAACAATGGCATGAGAAGCTACCGTTTTCTCTGCTCGGGTATCACACCATGGTTCGCATATCAACTGGATAAACTCCTTACCTATTGGTTTTTGGTGCTGATACGGTTATTCCTGCCAAAGTAGAAATCCCTTCTTTAAGAATTATACAAGAAGCTGAGCTCAGTGATGCAGAATGGGTACAAAACCACTACGAACAACTATCTCTCATTGATGGTAAAAGAATGAATGTAGTGTGTCACGTTCAACTTTTATTCCCACATCAAGATAAATCCAAGGGGATGTTTTCACCCAATTGGCAGGATCCATATATGGTTCATAGGGTACTAATAGGAGGAGCACTTATACTTGCAGAAATGGACGGAGAGATTTGGCAAAACATATCAATCAAAAGAAGTCAAGAGATAATATGTTTAGGATTGATTGCATTTCTTCGTCTGATATAAGTGAACTACGCTTGACCTCATTCCTGTTTAAGAGGGGATACGTAGGCAGCCCTTTGGGTTCAGTCACATTTTAATAAAATCTTCATTTTCCCATGATCAAAAACTGGGGCAAGATAGTAAATTTAGCTGACTTCGTCGTCTGTGGAACAACCAAAAAGTATTGTCAGAAGTCTGCATTTAAATTGGGGAAAATCTTTGAGGAGGACCCTCAAAATTATAAATCAAGGAGGTTGCAATGTCTCTAAATGTGTCACATTCACCGGTTCATCGAAATTATTTGATCTTACATAGTATAATACATTTCAAACAACTACATTTTTTGCAAATAATTTGTCAAAAGCATACGTATTTTCGAAAACTTTGTTTCTATGACAGCCATATGTTACCCTGAGAACTAAAAGAGGACCTCAAGACAAGAAGCCAAAGCAAGGAGTCAAGAGCACAAACCAAACCTTCCCCTGCAAAACTCATGATTTTTCATTGGATGAAGGCACAATGAACACAACAGGAATATTTGCTATTAGATACACACATCAAAATCACTATCTTCATAACAACAAAGTTGACAAACGCAAATGCATCCAGCAAAGAAGTACTTCACTCTCTCACCGTGACTCATCGTTTTTCTTGCATAAGGCTAAGCACTTCCTTTTCTTTGCATGATACTAAGCCTTGTCTCCCATCTTTTGCACGAGACTAAGAATTGTCTCTATTTCTTGCATGAACCTAAGCATTGTCTCCATAATTGCATAAGGCTAAGCATTGCCTTCTTCTGCATGAGACTAAGCATTGTCTCATTTTATTGCATGAGGCTTGGCATTGCCTCCGTAATTGTATAAGGCTAAGCATTTCCTTCTTCTGAATGAGACTAAGAATTGTCTCATTTTCTTGCATGAGACTAAGTATTACCTTCGTAATTGCATGAGGCTACGAATTGCCTCCGTAATTGCATAAGGCTAAGCACTTCCTTTCCATGCACGAGACTAAGCATTGTCTCCTTTTCTTGCATGAGGCTAAGCATTGCCTCTATACTTGCATAAGGCTAATCACTGCCTTTTTCATGCATGAGACTAAGCATTTTCTCCTTTTCTTGCATGAGGCTAATCATTGACTCCATAATTGCATAAGGCTAAGCACTGCCTTTCCTTGCACGAGACTAAGCGTTGTCTTTGTTTCCTACATGAGGCAAGGCATTGCCTTTTCTTTCCATAGAACTAAAATATTATCTCCACTACACTGCATAAGGCTAAGCACCGCCTTTTCTTGCATGGGGGCTAAGCACTATCCTCATCTCATATAAGACAAGGCCTTGTCTTGTCTCGTCCTCGCACACGACTAAGCATGATATCTCTGCATCTCATTGGCTGAAACATCGCCATTTTGTCTGAAGGCGTCATAGTCCGAAGGCACCATCCTCATACCTGGGAGACATCATTCCATGGCCTAAGGATCTCTTGATACTACACATCATTAGTCAAAGGCTTCATAGTCCAGAGGCACAACCCTCGTGGCTCGAGGACACCATTTCATAGCTTGCGAATTGCTTATCATACGCTTCATCGACCAGGACGTCATCGTGTAAAGACATCATCCTCATCGTCCAAAGACAACCTTCATGGTCCAAAGGGAATCCGCACATGTTTTAATTTTTGCAATAACCCATATATATTCGCATGCACCGTGTTTTAAGTTTTCCAGGTAACTTGAGAGAACCATTCTACAAATGGGAGAAGTCTTTGCTCCGGTTTCCGTTTCTAATGTTCAAATCCTTTGACCACTTCAAATGTAATCGACGATCGGTAATGCGTACCTTTACTCTATGATCGTTCAAATATCTACCTTGTCATACACCCGTAACGTTAATTTTTCATTCATGATCCCACCTTAAATTGTCCGTTACTTGCAACAATGTCCTATCCAAAGAACCTTTTCGAAACATGCGACCATTCTTATAACAACTACATCGCTTTCATTCGCTGTCGGATCCAGAACTACATACGACCTGATTCCCGTGACACCAGGAATATGTAGGCAACTCAGGAACCAGGTTCGGTCCCATTTTTCAAATCACATCATACCCACTCAATTCGGCAAAAATTGTTCATCATTTTGTTTACCCATTAACTCTTTCATCATTCTCGGGGTAAAGATGGGCAGTTGTTGATACCCAATTTTTCCCTCTCATTTTTTCACATAGCATATATACTTTAAAATTTTCATTTTTTGCACCATTATTTAATTTAAAAGACTCATGAGCATTTTTTATAATTCTCAAGCTTTAAAATTGATTTTTCTCACATTTAAATTACTGAAATATTAATTAATTACCTCTTTAAATAATTTCCTGATTAAATCATTCAAATTATTATTTGCATTCATATATATATTTTAAATATTTTTTACTTTATTTCATATAATTATATTAGTATTTTAGGCGATTTACACAATCTTTCAATAATAGCCTAAATTTTGTAATTTATCGCGTTTGTCATTTTACTCAAGGTCAAAATAATTTTTAATATTTTTATAATCTTCTAAAATTGTTTTAAATTGTTAAGTTGCATAAATAAAATTTTATATTTTTCATTAACTGCTTTATTGAATTATTTCTCTTTAATCTCTTATTATAAAATATTGCCCAAGTTTGAGCTAATTTTCGGACCAAACAGACCCAAATCCATGGCCCAATCCCTTTAGCCCAAACATAATAACCCTTTTTAATTAACCCGGTCGGTACCCGTTTAAACGACCCGCCCCATTCCTTTTTGATCCTGTATCTACCCTAAAACCTTAGAGACCATTCTCTTTCCCAGCTGCCCTCTCACTCTCTCATCTTCTACGAACCCTAGCTTTCTTATCCTCCAATATCTCTATGAATCTGGTTATGTTATGGAGTCATACGATCTACTTACCTTATTTACACTGCCTTACTACTACTCACATGCTTGTGGTGTTACTTAAAGCTCTTGCCATATTTTTAGCAAGAACGATCTTTTGATATTTGGCTTGGTCGACTCTAATTATATAGGGATTTGGCGATGTCTCCTTATATAAATCATACAAGGAAGGATCCTTGATTCTTGGCCCTATTTTCATACGTCTGCACCTAACTACGGTTTGAGAATTTTCTTTCTTTTTGCGGATTTTGATTGCATGTGATATATTCTTTCCTTTCTTGTGTTTGATTAATAATTTCCATGTTTATCTAATTGATTTGAACACTATATAAACCCTTCCCCAATTTCCCCTTTGGATAGACCTCATTACTGGGATTACACTCACTATTCTACCCTTTCACTCATTCACTTACGCTCAAGTATTTTCTGAAATTGTTGAATTCTTGGCCGGATGAAAGCCAAGGCCCTAGTACTACTAAACGACCTCATCTAGTTGCAAGCACTGCTCTAGGCCCTTCTCGAGGCTCTTGTGAACTCTAAAGCACTGAGGTTTTGAGGTTTTGACTATCTTTTCTGAATTGTTGTTGCTCAACCTACTGATATTTTAAATTCCTCATTCTTTTGCTCGTTTATGTTTATAACTGGTTAGTGTTCTCTTTTACAATTCAAATTATTTCCCTCCTATATTATGATTGTGTGTACCACTATTGTTTAGCTCAATTCCTTGTTTTTTATGATAATTATAATGTTGTATGATAATCACATATCATAACGACTCTCAATCTCGATTATGTTACTTCTACAATTTTGTGTGTTATGATATTACCTAAATCCAAACATTCTATATGTGGACTTTGTAACAACTCGGCCGGCCGTTTCGGGTTCGTTGGTTCGGTTTCGGAGTGGAATGAGACGCTTAGTCTCCTATTTAGAAGCTTAAGTTGGAAAAGTCAACCGGATGTTGACTTATGTGTAAACGATCTCAGATTTGATTTTTTATGATTCTATGAGATCCGTTAGGTGATTTTGGACTTAGGAGAGCGTCCGGAATGTGATTTCGAGGTCTGTGGTAGAATTAGGCTTGAATTGGAGAAAGCTGGAAATTTGGCGATTTTAGTCGACAGTGGAAAATTTGATATCGGGGCCGGAATGGAAGTCCGGAAGTTGGAGTAGGTTCATAGAGTTATTTTTTACGTTTGGGTAAAATTTTGGCTCATTCGGGCGTGGTTTGGCAGGTTTCGGCATTGTTTACGGAATTTAGAAGTTAAGAAGTTCTTAGGCTTGAAATGGGTAATTTGGTGTTTTGATGTTGTTTTGAGTGATTTGAAGATGCGACTAAGTTCAAATGGGGTTATATGACATGTTGGTATGATTGTTTGAGGTTCCAAGGGCCTCGGGTGAGTTTCAAGTGGTTATCAGATCGATTTTGGACTTGGGGAGATAGTTGATTCAGCTGGTGTTTTCCGCACATGTGGATGGAGAGCCGCAGGTGTGAGGTCGCAGGTGCTCTTGGGTAGCCGCAGATGCAGAAATGGAAGTCCATGGCTAGAGCCACAAGTTCATAGGAGTAGTCTTATATGTGAGCCCGTAGGTGCGAGACCTGGGGCGCATATGCAGAAGAGGAAGAGTTGAGCCAGTTCCGTAGAAGTAGAAGAGATGCACAGGTGTGCGCCCGCAGGTGCGTAACCTAGGCCGTAGGTACGGGATGAAATACTTTAGTGGTTTCTGTAGGTGCGGAATTTTTTGCATAGATGTGGTACCGCAGGTGCGCATATTTAGCTGCATGTGCGAAAGACCTGGGCAGAAACTAGAAATAGAACACTTTGTGAATTTTGGTTCATTTCCACCATTTTCAAGTTGGTTTTTGGCGCTTTTGGAGTGATTTTGAAAGAACACTCAAGGGGTTTTTAGTGAGGTAAGTTTCTTGAGCTATAATACTCTTATATGGTATTTTCCCGTTGTTCTATCATCTAATTAGTGGAATTTAGGGATAAAAAAAGGGGTTAGGGCTTGGGAATTTGGAGAGTTTGATGTGAGGATTTGAAGGACCGAACAGTGTTGAATTTTGATAAATTTTGTATCCATGGACTCGTGAATGAATGGGTTTTCATGTTTTGTAATTTTTGTCAGATTTTTGAGACGTGGGCATGGTGGCCTAATTTGAGCCAATTTCGGGTTTTGGGTCTATTTTGGTAGTTTTTCTTGTGGAATTAATTCATTTAATGTATATTGATGGTATTGTACTGGTTGTGAATAGATTCAGATCATTTGGAGGCCATATCGAGGGGCAAGAGCATCGTGGAGTAAAGAATTGATCGGTTTGAGGTAAGTAACGTTTATAAATCTAGTCCTGAGGGTATGAAACACCGTATTTTATGTCAAATGACTATTTGGGGGTGAGGCACATGATAGGTGACAAGCGTTTGGGCGTGCACCCTTGGGTATTGTGACTTTCTCCGTCACGTATCAACTGTAAAGTTGAATATTTTGTTGAAACTACATGCTTCTTACGTATTTTAGAAAGAAATTCTGAAAATCAGGCCGGATGACATGTTTAAGCCTTATGCCAATGTTGTTTGGACCCTTGGAGGTATTTTCTTGCTGTCCTCTCATTGTTTTGATTGAAAATCTGTACTCAATCATGTTTATACATATTTACCGCATAATCAGTCTCTATTACTCTATTTTGATGCATCATATAAATATTGTTTGGTCGAATACTTTAAATTCTTGAGGCCCGAGAGGCTGAAGATGTTATGACTAAGTGAGGTCGAGGTCCTGATTTGTGATGACATTTATGCGATTCGGCTGCACGCCGCATCATGTTTCATTGATTCTGCCATGATGGGCATTGATATAGTGCTTGGGCTGCAGGAGCCCCTCCGGAGTCTGCACACCTGCAGTGAGCATAGGGACCTATTGAGTGCGATTGCGGAGAGCTGAGTGATTGAGAGGCATGAGTGACTGTGAGGCATAAGTGGTGTTTGCCCTAGAGGCTATATATGAGTGATTTTTGCCCGAGGGGCTCTATATGAGAGATATTTTCCTGAGGCGCTGTATATGATTTCATCATTTGTGCTCACATCTGCATTGAGCCTTTGTTTGAAAACTGTTCAAAGATATCTTAAATGAATTTACTGGAACTTGATTTAAACCAGCTGATTTGACTTAAACTATAATTTTAAAGCCTGCCGTATTTTACTATGTTTTTTTGTGATATGATCTATAGTTGCATTTTTTCTCGTCACTAGTTCTCAGTCTTTATTTACTGATGTTAATTACTGAGTTGGCGTACTCACGTTACTCCCTACACCTTGTGTGTAGATGCAGGTGTTTCTGGACGCGGTTGTAGTTGTTGATTATATTTAGTCGCAGATTCATTGGAGATAGTAAGGTAGCTTCCTGGCGATCGCAATCCTACTTTTCTCCTTCTTTATCTTTCCTTAGTTGTATTTGGCTATTTTCCAGACTATGTTAGTCTTGATATTGTCAGAAAAATTGTAGTAGTTGCTCATGAATAGTGACACCCCGATGTCGGGCTTTCTTTTTCGCACTTTTGTTTTGATTTGAACTCCTTTACGAAGGATTTATAAAGGATATATTTGAATTATTTCTTAAGAATGAAATATTGATTTGTTTTGGTAATGTGTCGGCTTGCCTAGTAACACGATAGGCGCCATCACGGCAAGGTTAGTTTTTGGGTAGTGACAAGTTTGGTATCAGAGCCTAGGTTACATAGGTCTCACAGATCATGAGCAAGTTTAGTAGAGTCTTGCGGATAGGTACAGAGATGTGCGTACTTATCTTCGAGAGGTTGTAGAAGCCTTAGGAAAAAATCACATTCTTGAATTCTTGTCGTGCGAATCCATTGATTAGGGTCCGTACTTATCTTCGAGAGGCTGCAGTATGTATTGCCCTTACTCAGGAGTTCCCTGTCTCTATGGTCACAGCTACTTCTCAGGCCCGGGAAGAACACAGACTCCCGCTGCCCACACATCGGAGAAGGTTGTTCAGGGACTCCAGACACCAGGGGCACCACCAGCCCTGCCGGTTGCAACTACTCAGGACTATGTGGCTCCTGTTATGCCTGAGGATGAGCTGCGTAGATTGGAGAGGTTTGGGAGACTCCAGCCTCCATCTTTCAGTCGTGCAGAGGGTGAGGATGCACAGGGTTTCTTGGATAAGTGTTAGAGAATGCTCTGTACAACAGGTATTCTGGAGACCAGTGGGGTCTCATTCACTACTTTCCAGTTTTGTGGGGCTGCATCAGTCGTGGTAGGCTTACGAGAGGCGTAGACCGATTGGCACAACATCCCTTACTTGGCAGCAATTCTCCATTATCTTCTGGAGAATTTTGTGCCTCAGTCTCGCAGTGAGGAGCTGCACAGACAGTTTGAGCAGCTTTCTCAGCGCAATATGTCTGTAACTCAGTATGAGTTGTGATTCTCAGAGTTAGCCCATCATGCTATCTCATTGGTTCCCACAGAGAGAGAGAGAGAGAGAGGATCGGGAGGTTTATAGATGGCCTCATTTTCTAGCTTCGATTTCTTATGAACAGAGAGAGTGTGTGGTGCTACTTTTGATTAGGTGGTCGTAATTGCACCAAACATTGAGATGGTTCGAGGTCAGGAGAGGGTTGACAGGGAGGCCAAGAGGCCTCGTGGGCAGGGTTGATTCAGTGGTGTTTCTCATGGAGGTCAGTTCCAGGACGGAAGAGGCCATCCATTCAGGCATGCTTAGTCAGCTCGCCTAGTTCACCGTGGTGCATCATCGGGCCATGGTTCTCACAATTCTCTTTAGGGCCACTCATCACTCAGGGCCCTCCCAGCCAAGAGTTCATCCCGTGCTCCACAAGTTCAAGGATCCTCCATGTCAGGTTCTTCTACCAGTTATCTAGGTGCTAGGGGTTCCCTTCAGTCCCGACCTCCGCACCAGGGGTTTGTGTTGAGTGTGGGGAGTTTGGGCAGTGTCCCCGTCGTCATGGGGGTCCGCCTTAGAAAAGGAGCCAGTCATCGAACTCAACACATGTTACTTCACCTCCCCCCCCCCCCAAGTCAGCTAGGGGTGGAGGTCAGTCAGCTAGGGGTCGCCCTAGAGGGGGGGTTGATTAGGTGGTGGTCAGGACCGTTTCTATGCACTCCCAGCCATACCAAATGCTATTGCTTCAAATGTTGTGATTACAGGTATTGTCTCAGTTTGTCACAGATATGCCTCCGTATTATTTGAACCTGGTTCCACATATTCATATGTTTCCTCGTATTTTGCTCATTTTCTAGATACGCCCCGTGAGTCTTTAATTTCATTTGGTCACGTATCTACTCATGTGGGCGATACTATTGTTGTGGGTCGCGTATATCGGTCATGTGTGGTGACTATTGGGGGTTTGGAGACCCGAGTGGACCTTTTGTTGCTCATTATGGTCGAGTTTGATGTGATATTAGGTATGGATTGGTTATATCCATGTCATGTTGTTCTATATTGTCACGCTAAGACCGTGACATTAGCGATGCCGGGATTTCCAAGGGTCGAGTGGAGCAGTTATGTAGACTATGTACCTAGTAGTGTAATTTTGTACTTGAAGGCTCAACGTACGATTAAGAAGGGTTGCCTATCCTATTTTTCTTTTGTGAGGGATGTTAGTGCAGAGACTTCCACCATTGACTATGTTCCCGTAGTACGTGATTTTTCGGATGTATATCATGCAGACCTACCGGGAACTCAGCCCACTTCTATTCTACCGTATCGTATGGCACCGGCCGAGTTGAAGAGGTTGAAAGAATAGCTTCGGTAACTCCTTTATAAGGGGTTTATTCGTCCTAGTGATTCACCTTAGGGTGCACCAATTCTATTTTTGAAGAAGAAGGATGGTTCCATGAGAATGTGCGTTGATTACAAGCAGTTGAACAAGGTCATAGTCAAGAATAAGTATCCTTTGCCTCATATTAATGATTCATTTGACCAGCTTCAGGGAGCGAGGGTGTTCTCCAAGATCGATTTGAGATCCGGGTATCACCAGCTAAAGATTCGGGATTCGGATATTCTTAAGATAGCTTTCGGGACCCGATATGGCCATTATGAGTTCTTGGTGATGTCTTTTGGGCTGACCAATGCCCCAGCAACATTCATGCATTTGATGAACAGAGTATTCCAGCCCTATTTGTACTCCTTCATTATTGTATTCATTGATGACATCCTGGTGTACTCTCGTAGCCAGGAGGAGCATGCTCAGCATTTGAGGATTTTATTATAGAGATTGAGGGAGGAGAAACATTATGCAAAGTTCTCCAAGTTTAAGTTTTGGCTAGGTTCAGTAGAATTCTTGGGGCACGTGGTGCCCACTTAAGGTATTCAGGTGGATTTGAAGAAGATAGAGGAGGTGCAGAGTTGGCCTAGACCGTCCTCAGCCACGATGATTAGAAGACTTCTTGGTTTGGCGGGTTATTACCATCGCTTTGTGGAGGGATTTTCGTCAATTGCATCGCCCTTGACCATATTTACCCAAAAGGGTGCTCCATTCAGATGGCCAGATGAGTGTGAGGAGATCTTTTAGAAGCTCAAGACTGCCTTGACCACAGTACTATTGTTAGTTCTGCCATCATCTTCAGGTTCTTACACCGTGTATTGTGAGGCCTTGAGGGCAGGCATTGGATGTGTTTTGATGCATGAGGGTTGGGTGATTTAATGTGTCTCGGGCCAGTTGAAGACCCATGCGAAGAACTATCCTGTCCATGATCTTGAGTTAGCAGCCATTGTTCATGCCTTGAAGATTTGGTGTCATTATTTATATGGGGTTCATTTTGAGATCTATACTAATCACTGGAGTCTGCAACATCTGTTTAAGCAGAAGGATCTTAATTTGCGTCAGCGGAGATGGTTAGATATTCTAAAGGACTATGATATCACTATTTTGTACCATCCGGGATAGGCCGATGTGGTGACCGATTCTTTGAGTCGCCGGGCGAAGAGTTTGGGGAGTTTGGCATATCTTCCAGTAGCATAGAGACCTTTACATTGGCTTTTCAGGCCTTAGCGGGCCAGCTTATGAGATTGGATATTTCGGAGCAGAGTCGGGTATTGGCTTCTGTGGTCTCCAGGTCTTCTCTTTATGACCGTACCAGGGAGCATCGGTATGATGACCCATACCTGCTCGTTCTTCAGGACATAGTCCGACGAGGTGATGTTAGGTATGTGACTATTGGTGATGACGGCGTGTTGAGGATGCAGAGCCGGATATGTGTGCCTAAGGTAAATGGGCTTAGGGAGTTGATTCTTGAAGAGGCCCATAACTCGCGGTATTCCATCCATCCGGGTGCCACGAAGATGTACCTGGATTTTAGATAGAACTATTGATGGAGGAGGATGAAGAAGGATATAGTTAGGTTTGTAGCTTAGTGTCTCAACTATCACCAGGTTAAGTATGAGCATCAGAGACTGGGTAGCTTGCTTCAGAGATTAGAGATCCCGGAGTCGAAGTGGGAGCGGATCACCATGGACTTTGTAGTTGGGCTCCCACAGACTTCGAGAAAGTTCGATGCAATTTGGATTATTGTGGATCGGCTGACCAAGTCCGCGCACTTCATTCCACTTGGTACTACTTACACTTCAGAGGGGTTGGCTGAGATTTATATTCGAGAGATTGTTTGCCTGCATGGGGTCCCAGTTTCCATCGTTTCAGATAGAGGTATTCAGTTCACATCGCAGTTTTGGAGGGCCATGCATCGAGAGTTGGGTACTCAAATTTAGTTGAGCACATCTTTTCACCCTCATACAGACGGGAAGTCCGAGCGCACTATTCAGATATTCGAGACATGTTGCGTGCTTGTCTCATTGACTTTGTGTTCATGGGATCAGTTTTTTCCGCTCGTGGATTATGCTAACAACAGTTATCAATCGAGCATTCAGATGGCTCCGTATGACGCTTTATGTGGGAGGAGGTGTAGATCTCCGGTTGGATGGTTGAGCCGGGTGGGGCTAGGCTCTTGGGTATAGACCTGGTTCAGGATGCATTAGATAAGGTGAAATTGATTCAGGAGCGGCTTCGCAAGGCGCAATCTAGACAGAAAAGCTATGCGGACAGGAAGGTTTGTGATGTGTCTTTTATGGTTGGGGAGAAGGTTTTGTTGAATGTATCACCCATGAAGGGTGTTATAAAGGATTGGTAAGAGGGTAAAGTTGATCCCCCGATTCATTGGGCCTTTTGAGGTGCTTTAGAAGATAGGAGAGGTGTCTTATAAGCTCGCCTTGCCACCTAGTTTGTTGAGTGTGCACCCGGTATTTCATGTTTCCATGCTCCGGAAGTTAGTTGGCGATCCATCCCATGTTTTGGACTTCATCACGGTTTAACTAGAGGGTGATATGACTTATGATGTAGAGCCGATGGCTATTTTGGATCGGCAGGTTCGAAAGTTGAGGTCAAAGGACATAACTTCAGTGAAGGTGCAATGGAGAGGTCAGCCTGTGGAGGAGGTCACCTGGGAGTCCAAGAAGGATATTGATCACGCTCAACTATGTCTTCTATAAAGACTAAACGGGCGTTGCAAATATAAAT
>ML313276.1:0-32500 GCA_005239505.1 Nicotiana paniculata
CACTTAAATTGGAAAAACTCCCATACCCCCTTGGGGGTGTATAAAAAAGGAGGTGTGACAGCCGCAGAAGCACTTGCCTTCAACTAGTCACTAAAATCAACCATTTGCGGACTACAAAAATTCAAATGCGGCCGCAGATTTCAAAAATTAAACAAACAGTCGGGTTTGATTTTCAGAGGGAGTTTATAAGGGATGTTAGAGTACACACTTGATGAGAGTACGTGAAATAACTCAATTGCACTTCCAACACAGATTTATTGTTGTCTAAGTCTAAAATTAACATTAGCAAATGTAAACAAATTAGAAGAAACTACAAATCAAGCAATTATTTTTTATGTTTTATATAATAGGTAAAGCGTCTAGGGATGTACCATTTGCCTAGGTGCTAACCTAATGGTAAAATCAAGTTAAGGCTTGTTTTAGTGACTGGGGTGTATTATAACTCTCATTACCCACTCAATACCTCTCGGCTGTAGAGTGATTTTGCCGAAATCGGCTTTCTCAAGTCCAAATGGGTATCACTTCAAATGGTTGATATGAGATCAAGTCCGCCATTCCAATTCAAAGAATTAAAAAAACTTTGAATTCTAAATTCTCTACGACGTCGGGTTTTCCCCATCAACTCTTTAATTAGACAAGCCAAAACCTTAACTAGCCCAATTTCTTATTATCTAAGTTTTCCTAGACTATGTCCTTCTTTCTCAAGTAAGAACCAAGTCAAATAGGCATGAATCAATGTTCGCAACCATTAATTCTACAAATATTGCAAAAACAAGGCAAAATAATAAACATCCAATCATAAATAAGCATTAAATTAATGACCCATAAGGTTTACACACTAGGTTGGATCACAACCCTAGAGAGAATCTAGCTGATCATACAAAAAGTGAAGAAAACAAAGAAGAAGAACTAATTAATCCATAAACTAAGATTAAATTTATAAAACTAATGTTTCTTCACCCAAAATGGTCATTATTTTCCTTAAACAACAAAATATTACAGCTACTTCTCAAAACAATACAAAAGTTGCCCTAAAAGTGTTTCCCGCCTATTTATAGTGTCCTAAAATTCGCTGACAAAAACGCCTTAGGGATGTTCATCGACCACACAATTTCATGTGCGGTCCGCACTTTGCTTGGATTCTTCAAGTGGAGAGATTCTACAGCCGCACAATTCCATCTACGGCTACACTTCAGCTTCTGCGACTGCACTTTTGGCGAGGCTTCACACTTTGTCGTTTTGCACATTCTCTGAACTTTTTGAATTCTTGTCAACGTGACTAGATTTTGCGGTTGCACAATTGCATGTGCAGTCCGCACTTGTTAAACTTTATTTTGAGGCTCAGTTACCTTTTCTACGACTGGATATGTATTTTTGTGGTCCGCACTTACTTCTACAGACAACAGTTTGGTCTGCTGCACTTCTTCTTGCCTTTTTGAGCTGGAACACTCCTTTTTGAGCTGGAACACTCCTTTTTGAGTTAGAATTCATCGTTAAGGTCCAATTCTCCGACATGCCTGCAATTTGCAAAATTTCATTAGTTTTCGGTACAAGAATCAACACTTTTGGACTAAAACCAAAGCAAAAAGGTACTAATAAGTGGTTATAAACCATATTATCAATACCTAGGGCTCAACTTGCCTTTCCTCCCAAACCGCATCACGTCCTTCATAGGTGAAACTCTGAGCAAAACCCTCCCTCCCACCAGATAAGCTGCATCCCAAACCTTCCGGCCCGCATAGATCTTCCTCCTAGACTAAGCCGTACAAAGTCGATCCTGAATCAACTTAACATTTTCCATAGCGTCACAGACTAAATCGGTGCCCAACAACCTAGCCTCTCCGGGCTCAAACCAATCAATCGGCGAACAGCATCGCCTCCCATATAAGGCCTCATACGACATCATCTAAATACTCGATTGGTAGTTGTTGTTGTAGGAGAACTCTGCAAGAGGGTAAGAACTGGTCCCATGAACGTATGAAATCCATATCACAAGCACGTAACATGTCCTCTAAGATCTTAATACTGCACTCGGACAATTCAAGCAGGGAGATACATAAGCAACGATGTTTTTCTTCATTTTACGCCACCAATTGTGGTGTTTCAAGTCAAGGTACTTCTTCGTGACACCTGGGTGAAAAGAATAACGCGAACTGTGCACCTTCTCTAGAATCAATTCTCTCAACCCATAAATATTTGGAACACAAATTTGGCCTTGAAGTCGCATAGCCCCATCATCACCAATGTCAGCATCCTTGAAACCACCTCGCTGCACTGTATCCTTCAACACCAACAACTGAGGGTCATCAAACTAGCGAGCCTCGATACACTTTAATTACAAAGATTGTGCCACCACACAAGAAATAACATTGTTGGGATCTGAAACATCTAATCTCACAAACTAATTGGCTAAAGTCTGAATATTCAATGGTCGGTATAGACCTCATAATGAGCGTCGCACAGATAGTGCCTCCAAATCTTCAGCGCATAAGCAATGGATGCCAACTCTAAGTCATGAATAAGGTGATTCTTACCATGAACCTTCAACAACCGAGACGCGTATGCAATCACCATGTCGTCATGCATCAATACTGCACCAAGCCCAATACGCGATGCATCATTATACACGGTGTATGATCCTGAACCTGTGGGCAACACCAACACTAGGAATGTAGTCAAAGCAGTCTGGAGCTTCTGAAAGCTCAACTCACACTCATCAGACCATCTGAATGGGGCACCCTTCTGGGTCAATCTAGTCAATGAGACTTCAATTGATGAAAACCTCTCCATGAACCCGCGAAAATAACCCGCCAAACCCATGAAGCTTTGAATCTCTATAGCTGAAGTAGGTCTAGGCCAATTCTGAACTGCCTCAATCTTCTTAGAATCCACTTTAATGCCTAGGAAGATACCACATGTCCCTAAAAGGCAACCGAATCCAACCAAAATTCACACTTCGAAAACTTGGCATACAACTGACTATCTCTCAAGGTCTGAAGTACAATCTAAAGGTGTTGTTCATGCTCCTCTCGACTGCGAGAGTATACCAAAATATCATTAATGAAGATGATCACAAAAGAATCTAGATAAGGCTTGAATACCTAGTTCATCAAATCCATAAATGTTGTTGGGGCATTTGTCAAGCCGAATAACATCACTAGAAACTTAGATTGCCCATACCAAGTTTGAAAAGATGTCTTAGTGACATCTAATTCCTAATATTCAACTGATGGTAGCCAGATCTCAAATCAATCTTCGAAAGAACTTTGGCACCCTGAATCTAATCAAATAAGTCATCAATCCTCGGCAAAAGATACTTGTTCCTGATAGTGACTTTGTTCAACTACCGATAATATATACACATCTTCATCGAACCATCTTTATTTTCACAAACAACACTGGCGCACCCCACTGCGAGACACTAGGTCTAATGAATCCTTTATCAAGCAAATCCTGCAATTTCTCCTTTAGTTCCTTCAACTCAGCTGGTACCATACGGTATAGTGGAATAGAAATGGGTTGAGTGCCTAGAGTAAGTCAATAAAGAATATGATATCTCTAACGAGTGGCATCCCCGGAAAATCTGTAGGAAATACCTCTAGAAACTCGCCCACAACTGGTACCGAATCCATGGAAGGAACCTCTACACAAGGATCACATTTATAGGCCAAATATGCTAGACAACCCTTCTCGACCATACGTTGAGCCTTCACATAAGAGATAACCCCGCTAGTAGAATGTCCAGAAGTCCATCTCCACTCTAATCGAGGCAACACCTACATGGCTAAGTTCACCGTCTTGGCGTGACAGTCCAAAATAATGTGACAAGGTGATAGCCAATGCATGCCCAAAATAACATTAATGTCTACCATATCAAGAAGTAGAAGATATACACTAATGTCAAGGATCCCGATAGAAACCACACACGAGCGATAAACACGATCTACAACAATAGATTATCCCACAGGCGTGGACACATACACAAGAGCAATCAAAGAATCAGGAGGCATAACCAGATATGAAGAATAATAGGATGACACGTAGTAATAAGTGGAGCCCGAATAAAATAGAATTGAGGAATCTCTATAGAAAATTGGAAAAATACCCGAATAAAATAGAATTGAGGAATCTCGATAGCAAATTGGAACAATACCTACAATAACAGTGTCAGATTAACCTGCCTCAGGTCTAGCTGGAAATGCATAAAAATGGGGCTGGGCCCCACTACTCTAACCTCCACCTCTTGGATGACCTATAGTTGGCTGACCTCCACCTCTAACAGCCTGACCACCACTCGTAGTTAGCTGAGCGGGCGGTGAAGCAATCGGTGTCAGAACTATGGCACAAGAACTTTGTCGTGGCATGCCGCCATGTGACCTAGGGTAAAATCAAGCAACGTGCCTCAAATTTCCAGATATATAACAAACCCTCGGCTCCTAGAGATGAAAATGACCCTGACAACATGGATACACATTGTGGTAGATCTGAATCCGCGGTGCACTGGAGGGAGTTGGAGGTGCATTGTAAGCTAGCTACTCCGATCGATACTCATATGAACCATGACTGCCTGAAGCACTGTAGGATGCCTGGAGAGTTGGCTGAATTGGCTTGGCATCATGGCCGCTGAAAGAACCTCTGCCTCCAAATGAGGCACCACCGAAGCCACCGAAATGACAAGGCCTTTCCTACGATACCGCTCCCTATCCTGACCATGAACCATCTCTATCCGTCTAGCAATCTCTATGGACCTCTAGAAAGAAATATCATATCCAGTCTCATTGGCCATCAGTAGCCTAATACTGAAAGTAAGTCCATCAATGAATATCCTTACTCTCTCCCTTTCAGTAGGGAGTAAGATAACCACATAGCGAGCTAGGTCCACAAATTGGGTCTCATACTTGGTAAAACTCATGCTACCCTACTGAAGGCGCTCAAACTGTCTGCGGTACTCCTCTCTCAAAGTGAAAGGATTAAACTTCTCCAAAAATAATTATGAAAACTAATCCCAAGTGTGTGGCGATGAACCAGCTGATCTGCTCCGCACATGATCCTGCCACAATCTCTTGGCCGAACTGGTCATTTGAAACACTGCAAAGTCTACTCCATTAGACTCAACAATACTCTTGTTGCTCAGCACCTCGTAGTAATGGTCCAAATAATCATGTGGGTCCTTAGAAGGTGCACTATTTAAATGAATAAGGAAGAGCTTTGTGAACTTATCCAACCTCACCAATCCCTCAGAAGACATTGCGGGCCTCTCCCTGATCCGTGCAGCAATAATAGGTTGATCTACCCTAACTGTTGGAACTGCTAGAGTCTGATATATGGGAGTCATCTGCTCTAGAGTGTAAGTTGCGGGAGTTTGTGCTCCTCCCCCAGTCAGAGAGACAACTGGTGGCACCGAAAATGCACCGTTTCATAAGGCCCACTAAGCGATCTAGAGCATCCTAAAGTACGGGAGTGGCTATAAATCCCTTCGGGGCTTGAGCGGGTCCAACTGGTGCGGTCAGAGCTATGATATCCTCCTCATGATCAATCTGAGGCTCCATAGTGGGTGCTGCTGCATGAGCTCTAGGCTAATCTCTGCCTCTGCCTCGGCCCTGGCCCCTACCCCTGGTAGTGGCTGCAACATGAGGATCAGGCTCCTGTCCGACTTTAGATGTTGTGCATGTTTTCACCATCTGCGAGAGAACAAGAATGTAATGATTCAAACATCAATGATAGAATAAAAATAGCATGATAGGGAAAGAAAGAAGTGAAATTTATTTCCTAAAGCTCCATAGCCTCTAGAAGA
The DNA here is from genome assembly GCA_005239505.1 of Nicotiana paniculata. Lineage (NCBI taxonomy): Eukaryota > Viridiplantae > Streptophyta > Magnoliopsida > Solanales > Solanaceae > Nicotiana > Nicotiana paniculata. Next base: position 5,795 of record ML313276.1, read on the forward strand.
TAAGTGCAAACGTCTCCGTACCGATCCTCCTAACTCTATTAAGCTTGCTCATGACTCATGACACCTAAGCAACCTACTACTCTGGTGCCAATTTGTGATGGTTGTGATGGTGCCTAATGTCTACTTGCTACGCAAGCCAACATTAGTTAACCATTTTAATAATTAAATAGTTCAAAACAGAATAATAACAATTATTAACGAAGATTAGAGTTGAAATACATGAAATAAACCCTTAACATAACATTGTCTAACTCAATCTTAGAGGTCTGGTGTCACCGGTACATAAGCAACTAGAAGTCTACAGGTATAGTTTGAAATAAATACAATTTCTCGAATGATATAACTAGTAAACATAGGAAATAAAAGGGGACTTCAGGGTCTTCGAACTCCAGTAGCTCTACCTCAAGTCTCCGAAGCAACTATGATCCGAGCATACGCACCTCTACACAACCCTGGGACCAATATTAGTGTCTGCACAAGAAGTATAGCATGACTACAACCGACCAAATATACTTCGTAAGTGTCGAGCCTAACCTCGATGAGGTAGTGATGAGGCTATGACAGAACACCAGAGCTGGAAAGACACCAGCTGACTTCACATCATCCAAACTCATCCAAAACGCGTCTGAAACTCACCCGAGCCCCTCGGGCTCCAAACCAAACATGCAGATAAGTGTAAAAATATCTTACAAACTCTCGCGCGATCAAAATAAAAAAATAACACGTAGAACTACGAATCGATGAAATTTTCAAAGAAAACTCAAGAACTATTAGAATCTCATCTAAGCGTTTGAATCATATCAAATCAACTCCGAATTATACCAAATTTTGTCGAAAAGTTTGAAATATCAAGGTGGACCTATACCAAGTCTCAAAACCAAAATCCGAATCCAGTAGACATAAATTCAACCAATAGTCAAACCTAAGAAATTTTCAAACGTTCAAATACTAGCTTTCGGCAAAACAAGTTAAATCAAGTTAGGGACTGTTTACCTGGAAAATTGTAATTACAATTATATTTGATTATGTGGTTCTAAAAATACGTGATCTATTTTAATACCGGTTGATTATGCAGTAGATGTTGAATGTGAAGCGAGGAAGCGAAATAAAGGCAAAAAGAAACAGGATTATGCAGACCAAGTAGCGGAGAGATCGGCCTCTAGGGTGATCGGTAAGGGCCTCGAGGTCGAGCTCTAGAAGCTTGACAATGGGATATCTATAACGGTATTATAGCATTGAAAGCCTTAAGAGTCACCTATTTACGATCAATGACAAGTAATAAATGAAGAATAACTCAAGAACACAATAAATGAGGAGCAATAAATCAATGAAGCAATTGTAGAGAATATTTTTTGTTAAAGGGCAGAGGATGTTTTTATTCTTGTATATTGAGCATCATTTCCTGTTACAAAGTGACAAGGGTCCCCTTTATATATGAGGGGGAATCCAAACATAGTACACATTTAATTAATGCAAAGAGACATGGCGGGTAAATTCATTTAATGTCACGGTACGAGCTTGTATAATTTTGTATACTTTGTCAGCTTTAACCACGTGCCCCTCGGGGGTTTACTGCCTCTCCGTGTTGATCTTCGGTTCGCACTGCCTTGAGGTCGAGGGCATTCGATATGGTCTCTCGATGCAAAAACTCGAACCTTCGAGCCTTCCGAGCGTCATAGTGACCGTAAAATCGGGCTCTCTGATTTTAGTCGTATACAGATAGTCCCCGCGTTTCTTAGAATGAGGAGATAAGAAACGGTCTTGACTTTTGCCTTTTCGATGCTCCTATTATGACTTCAGTCCCTTCAGAGCATTAAATTATGCGACATAAAAAGTTGCGCATATGTCGCTGTCAAACACAATTTTCGAGAAGCCCATGAACGGTCAGATTTTGACCCTTCCGCTTCAAGCATGACCAAAGGGCCTCTATAAATACTATAATCTCTTGTCTTTTCATAGTTTTGCATCTTCTTCATCTTCTCCAAACCTTCAAATTTATCTAAGTGTTTTCCATTCTTACCTTCTGCCTGTGTACATTTTGTCGTCTTCTCGTTTCAAAATTTGATTATTATCATGGCCAAAACTTCAAAAGCGGTTCCACAAAAAGAGTTAGCCGCCTCTTCATCACGTACGTCCCAGAGAAAGTCCAAAATTCCTCCTACCATCGACCAATGCATCCCAGGCCCTTTCGACACCGTTTCTGACTTCACAATAGAAAAATCCCCTTCTACACAAGGCCGATGCGAGCTACATAAGTGTAGTATCGAATATAGAGAGGGTGAAACTCGAGTGCTGGTGGGGGAGGCGGACCAAGATATTTCTACGGCTGATAAGAGCATAGTCACGCACGAGGCTGGCTTCCTTAGTGTATATACATATCCCTTCACCTTAGGTCCTGTCGATTCTTCTTCTCCACCGATTGACCCGATGATTCTTGATTTTTTCCATTAGTAATGAGTGACAGATAGTCAGATCTATCCTTCTTTTTGGAAAATTGCCAACATGGTTGAGGGAATGACTTTTACCCTCGACCATCTGATTAGATTGTACAACCCTTGCCTCTTCCACATGGGCCTGATTAAACTGCACCACCGATCTGCCAAGGTGTTCCTCGCTTGCATCAATAAGGATAAAGATAGGGGTGGATGATTCGATTCGTCAGAGTCAGAACTTCGCTCGTCAACCCCTCCGATAGACTGCCATTCCTGGAGGAGTGGAATATGAAACGTAAGTATCCCCATGTTAATTATGCTTTACCACTGTCTGGTTCCCCGGCGTGGTCAAAGACCTTGTGGGGTGGATCAGGATTTTGGACTCCGCCTTCCCATATAACAAACACGTATGGTGTGAGCTGGCTAGGACAAGGTGGAAGGCAAAAAACCATGGTATACCTTTGTTGCTATCTGTTTTGTCCTTCCTTGTAAGAACTCTTGATGATGATATTTTCTAATATAATATGTTTGTGCAGGACATGGTGAAGGCGTGCTGATGGACCGCCTCCACCTAGTGAGTAAGAGGCCTTGAAGACCGCCAAAGATAAGAAAAGGAAGAAAGAGGCCACGACGGGGTCTCCAAAATCAAAAAGGACAAAGGCTCGGAAGACTAAAACTAATGGCACGGTCATTTCCTCGATGGCTGCTAAAAGCCTGAGGCCGAGGAAGAAAGTGACGATGCCTGCCCTTTGGTACAAAGGGAAAAACGAAGTGCTAATGCTTTTGGAGTTGTTGGGCGCTCGCCTGTTAAGCTAGAGGCGGTCGATGCGGACCTGCCGTGCGTAGAGGAGACCCTCGAGGAGGATTTCGGTGCAGTCCCCTAGACGCTCATAGAACATGGAATAGTCCGTGGTGAGGAGCTCAGAGGACTTGCTACTGGAGATTTCCGTGATTGGGAAAAGACCTCGATATAGGCTGATGCCACTAGGAATTTCACTCAGGCCCGTCATTTTCTCCGGGGGAGATACGGGATGCTCAAGTTAGGGGTGTTCTTGGTCTAGAGACCTCTTGTGGAGAGGATGATGCATTCAGAGACTACTTCAAGGGGTAGATGAGTAGACTGATGTTGATGCCCCAGTTTCTCTCGAGGAACCCGAGAGGCTCCAAAAGCAGGTGACATTTGAGAAGCAATATGCTACTTTTTGATCTCATATTCATGTTTTCTTATTTCTTCTTTTTTTGTGCTGCTGGTCAAGAAGTTGTACGGCCAAGCCTTCTCCAAGATGCAAGATGAGCTGACTCATCATGGATAGGATCTTAGAAGTTCATGTCAGAGTCTGTAGAACTGGGGGCTTTATATGTTCGAAAGGACGAGGAATTGACCATCCTCCGGGAAAACTCGGAGACAACACTTCGGGAGATGGTCGACCTCACCGAGTAGGTATGTTGGTACCCATACTTTTGTTTTAGTGGCAATGTCTCGTGCTGACCGATTTATTTTCTTTTGTTTTTCAGATTAAGTAAAAGGACGCCGTGGCGGAGCGGCTTCGAGATGAGGTTGCGGCCAAGGATGCCAAAATCCTAGAGCTGGCTCGGCTGAATAATGTTGCGGCTTCGGAGAGAGAGGCACTTCGGGGAAGCTATCCTCGATTCAAGACCTTCTCCAAGGTACTAAGGAGAAGGCTGTTGCACTATCCCTTTCCAATTCTAAGGCCATCGAGTACGTCTCCTCATAAAAAAGTGATGTTGCTGCTGCTAATGATCGGGTCGGGGAGATATGTTAGAAGGCTGAGCTAAGGCTGGATCAGGCATTTGCTTATGCCTGCACTCAATCCAAGAGACAAGCCCTCGAGGAAGTGAGCGCTAAGGGCGTCGTTCGTTTTGCCGAGATCAAAGAAGCCAGATCCTTAGAGGGAGAATCGGAAATGCCGACTACGTCAGATGAGAGCTCTGAAAGCGGCTCGGATAGTAGCGAAGGCGAAGAGTAGACTCTCCTATTTATTTTGCTTTCTTCTCTTTCTGCATATGGGACCCTTTTGGGAAATTTTTTGTAAAAAACACCTCTGTAAATATATTTTATGAAATAGGATATCTCTTGTCACATATCGCACCAACTTTGTCTCGTAATTTTTACGCACCAATTGATTTCATGCTTCGATTCTTAGCTCCTTGGAACTGGCACTTGCGATAGTAGATCTCCCCGAGACCGGACGCCTTCTCGAGGATAGGTCGGTATGTGAGCTTTGACCCCTCAAATGTCGTATGACGATATCATTTATGTGACGTGACCGTGAATTGACTGATGTGGTCCCACCGGTACATTTCCCCAAATGTTATGAAGATTCAAGGTAGTTGGTTGGCCACTTTTCGCTATATATATATATATATATATTCTCGCTCCTTCTTCATTCTAACTCTTGCATCTTTGCAAAACTTAGCTTTTCTTTCAACTTTCTCATCCCTTTCCCTTTTTTGCGAAAATAACTTACGTTCCTTTCTACTTACCCTGCTTGAGTAGTTATGGCTGCTGCACCCGAATCTGTTCACCAAGAAGAGGAAAATCCTTCCTCTGCTCCTAGCCTGGCCGGTAGCATACCACCAGCATATGGTGAGTTGAATTCGTACTGCTTTACTCCAAAGAAAGACTTTGCATTAGAGAAACCCTTCGATGCCCCGGGCCATCGAGAGCATGCTTTGAGGTTTGTCCGATCAATAGTAGGATACCACCTCGAGGCCATGAGGAGAGACTCTGGCTGGGGGGAAAATGTGATGTTGTAGATACCCTCTCGAGAAGAGAACGTCCTGACTTATGTGGAGGGATACTTGACCGTGTATACGTACTCGTTCACCTTAGGCCCCCTCGGCCGACTTGTGCTCGAATTCTGCAAAAAGTACCGAGTCACCCTGGCGTAGGTCCATCCGCCCTTTTGGCATATAGTGCTGCTTATGAGGTACTTCATCGAAAAGGCTGAGCTCGAGTTTACCCTCAGTCACCTTATTAGATTTTATCGGCCTCATCATTTTCGAGGCCTAATTGCGTTACGGTGCCGGTCCACCAGGCCTTTTATTGCAAGCGATGACGAGGATCAAAATGGAGGATGGATGAGTCGGTTTGTTCTATTGAGGACCCTCAATATCATTCTAGCGGAGTTCCTGCCATTTCCCAAAAAAAGGAACTTTAAACGTAAGCCACGTCGTACCCTAGTGCCACTTGCTCTCATTGATTTGTAAGAGTGTTTCTTCTTCTCTTTTTCAGCTGTCCTGTGGGTGCCGGAGGAGGTCCCTGATCTTGTGGACTGGACTCGGAGGCTGGAAGCTTCCTCAACATATGACGAATGCAAGTGGCATGATCTGTCAAAGGGAAGATGGGAAGCGAAGCACCACGTTATGAGCCGCATGGTTCCCCCTTTTGATGAATGTTTCCTTTTGCATGTACTAACTCTGCCACCATAGGTGTTGATGGGTTTTTCGAAATGAGACCGTTCTTCTTCGAGGAGAGGGAAGGCCCGGAAGAGGAAAATAAGCGAAGAAGATCCTTTGTAGACGAGGACATCCTCAATGAGGCGGGGCCTTCTCGAATACATAAAGGAGATGCCATTGCTGAGGAGAGCTTTATATACGTTGGTCATTCTACAGACACCAGCTCTCCTCGGGGGGATGATTCTTTGTCTACGGCTCGAGCTTGGAGCCCTTCCGAGGTTGCCGATTCTACCAGACCTGAGATCTCTAATTTTGAAGAAGAGGTTCCTCGAGAGAGGAAGAGCAAAAGTCCTCCACCATCATCTGCTTCTGCCCTCGAAGGTACTTCGAGGGGCACTCAAAATCAAGGGCAGCCCAAACCAAGTGAAGTTTCGAGTGGGCATGCCCCTATTGAGAGCGGTTCAACTGGGGCCGATGGGGTCATGCTAGTAGATGCGTGTTCAACTTTTGAGGAGGCTCAGTGGCTCTGTTCCGAGGTGAGTTTCGATCGGCCTTGCTGGCTTGTTAGTTATGAATCTTCATTTGAATCTAAAGTTTCTCTTCTGTAGGTCTTTGAGCAACTCAAGTTTGAGCTGCTTCGCTCTGAGACCAGGTTGCCGGAAGCTTTGGGTAAGGAAAAATCTATCAAGCTTCTTTGCAATAAGAAGACAAAAGAGTTGAATCATCTTCGAGCGCAGATGCATCGGAGTCGGAACTACGAAGGCAATCTCGAGAGTCAAGTAACCCTTACCCTTAAGGAGTATGTTCTTCCTTTCTCTCTTTTGAGAACTAATGCTTTGGTGCTTCAACTGCAGGGGAAGAACGAAGTATTGGAGCGCCTTTGGGGTGAATTCGGGCAAGTTAATTCTGAATGTTGAGCGTTGATGGCGCAGATAGGCGTACATGTTACAGCCCAAAAGAATGCTTTGGCCAAGGCTGCTTCCCTCGAGATAAAACTTCGGAATTACCGAGAATATAGCTCGATTCAGACGAGCAGGATTTCCAAGCTCGAGAATAATCTTTTAAATCTGAAGGCCGAGGTCGTGGACGCCCGGGCTGAAGCTGAAGAAGCTCGGGCGAAGACCGATAAGAAGGTGTCAGTCTATTTGAAAGATGTTGTCGATGCTCGAAATGAGCTGAGGGGAGCTTTTGATAGAGAGATGAGGGGAAATGAATATGCCCGATGTAGGTCTCGGAGGGAGACGCTTGAAAAGATTCATGCTAGGGGCTTTGATCTCTCGGAAGAGATAAATCAGGCCAAGGTGGATGAGATCGGCGCCAAGTTTTTCCTTTCTTCTGGTGCTGATGCTGGAATTTGAAGGCTTCCAAGGGAGATGGTCCCTAGAGTAGATTAGGTTTTCCTTCTTTGTTCTTTGTAAAAACTCTTGTGGGAGCGTTGTAAATGCATATTTGAAATTTACATACATATATGAAAGATTCTTTGTTTATTCTGATTTACTTTGTCGATAATCAGCCCGATGAAGGTCTTCGAGACAAAATCCTTGGGGTTACACATTGGCCCTGAGGATTTTTAGGTTGTCCTATGGGCTCTTGCGCGTTTGGACCTTATGCGCTTTAGTTAACTGTTTCGGGCTCAGTCTCCGAGTCGGATTCGACTCGAGCTCATCGGCCCTTAGTTTTTTAAATTGAACTTCGAGGTAAAACCCTTGGGGTTATAAATTGGCCCTGAGGCTTTTTAAGCTGGCCCGTGGGCTCTTACGCATTAGGTCGGTACGACCTTTGGTGTGGTTGGCGAATCAGGCTCTTACGCGTTTGGCCCTTAGGAGCTTTAGTAACCTTTTCAGGCTCAGTCTCCGAGCCGAATTCTACTCGAGATCGTCGGCCCTTAGGTTTTTAAATTGGCCCTGAGGCACTTTTGGTCGGTACGACCTGTAGCTGGTGACTCGGGCTCTTACGATTTAGGTCGGTACGACCTTTAGTGTAGCTGGCGACTTGGTATCTTACGCTTTAGGTCGGTACGACCTTTAATGTAGCTGGAGCCCTGTGATTTTATGGCGATAGTCGAACGTCTCTAAGTCGCTTTAGTTTGGTCGGAGCCTTATGACGGTGGTCATTTGTATTTGGCCATAGCGGTTTAGTCCCCGAGTGAGATAGCCTCGACATCTATATCGAGGGTATTCCTTTTTAGGGGTTTTATAAGTTCTATATATAGCCTTGACTTTGGTATCAGGATTCTTCCTTTTTAAGGTCTTGTGAGTTAGTGCAAACCTTTCTTGAGGTCTTATAGTTTTGTTGGAGGGATTATGTTGTTTGATGTTGCCTCGTTGAGGGATTATGAGTTCGAAGTTGCTGGCCCTGAGGTCTTATGGATTCGATTTTTTTGTGACTCGATAGGATGACTGTCGAGGACAGTTCCCGAGTGGTCGGTGGATTTTTGACCCTGGGGCCGCTTCTTGTAAAAATAATAGGCTTTTATGACACGCGAAGTGTTTTGATGATAAAAAGATTCTTCTCCGATTACTTGGTACAAGTATACATGTTTTTACCATTATGGGTTCAATCGTTCTATGTGGACACCGTTCATTCGATCGTTTGGTCCAATACTGGAGTACATCATTCTCCTGTCGACACCCTCTTTGGCATATTTTAGTGACCTCCCGGGGGGATGCCCCCCAGTGTTTGAGGTTGATCGGAGAGAAGCCTTGAGTACTTGGTGAGTTCTCCTCAGGTAGCACATGGGTGTTGCCTCGTTAAAAACCTCACCGGTAAAACCCATTTGGGATAAAATCCGACGTGAGGGAAAAAGAGCGCAACGCATGCTTTAAAACCTAAGGCCTTCGAGCTGGAGGGTTCTCCGATTCTTTTTATTTGAGAACCTGCACATAGGTCAGTGTAAAATGTGAAGGAAAGAGGGAGAGGGTTGTACCTTAATTGTGGTGGCATTCCAGACTCGATATGCTTTAGTTACCCGTTCCAAGGACGCGACATGTTCCTTTAATCATTCATCAAGGATGTAGTTTGTGAATGCTTACTCAGCCATTTGTTTGTTTTTTGGCTCCCTCGATGTAGAAGGTGCCGGTGTTGGTGCCACGTCGTGTACTGCGAACATTTCTTTTGCCGCGTGTTGTTCCCCATATACCATTTTTATTCCATCCTTCATGGGGAACTTCATCATTTTATGAAGGCTTGAAGGTACCGCCCTCATACTGTGAATCCATGGCCTCCCGAGCAATGTGTTGTATCTCATGTCTCCTTCGATGACATGGAACTTGGTGTTTTGAGTCATACCGGCCACGCCAACTGGGAGGGTGATTTCCCCTTTCGTTGTTTCACTTGCCATATTGAATCCGTTGAGGACACAAGAAGCGGGCATGATCTGGTCAAGCAAATCGAGTTGCTCTACCACCCTCGACCAAATTATGTTGGCCGAGCTACCTGGATCCACGAGCACACGTTTAATTTGAAATTTGTTCAAAAGAAAAGAAATTACCAGTGCGTCATTGCGAGGTTGAGACAAGGTATCGATGTCCTCTTCGTTGAATGAAAGGGAATCTTCAGGCATGTAGTTCTGAATTCGCTTTTCTCTAGTGATAGATTCTTTTGTTCGTTTGAAAATGGGTCCCTGGGGGACGTCGACCCCTCTGATGATCATGTGGATGACGTACCGTGGTTCTTCTGTTTCATATTTCCTGTTCTCCTCTCTTTCCTGGAATTGGTTTTTGACCCGGTCACTGAGGAACTCTTGGATGTGCCCCTTGCTAATCAGTAGGGCCACCTCTTCTTGGAGCTGTCTACAGTCCTTAGTCCTATGGCCGTGCGTACCGTGAAATTCGCATATCAGGTTGGGGTTCCTTTGAGAAGGATCTGATAGCACGGGCCTTGGCCACTTGGTGTCCTTGATTTTACCTATGACCGATACTATATGTGAAACATCAATGTTGAAATTGTACTCAGATAGCCGGGGTGTTTCTATCGGCCCCTTGTGCCTGTCAAACCTTGCTTTGTTTACGAGTGCCCGAGAATTTTGGCCTCGGTCCATCCTTTGATCACTTCGAGGTATGTGACGCCTTGGGATATTCCTCTGATTTTCTATGTATGATTGATACCTTTCTTTGTTCAGCCTTGGCTCTCTTTCTGGAAGCCTCGGTTCCTTTGCTAAGACTCTGCTAGGATATAACGAGCCCGAGGGGTCTTCCAATTGGCCGTCCTCGACCCTGATCTTCGTCTGATACCTGTTGTGTACATCCACCCACACCTCGGTGGGGTACTCGATTAAGTTTTGCTTCAACTTCTTCGAAGCTATCGAGCTTCGCTCATTCAAGCCATCAGTGAAGGCTTGCACCGCCCACTCGTCGGAGAACGGTGGTAGTTCCATTCGTTCCAGTTGGAAGCGGGATACAAACTCCCTCAACATCTCGTTCACTCTTTATTTGATTTTGAAGACATCAGATTTCCTTGTAACTACCTTGATGGCACCAACATGTGCCGTTACCAAGGAGTCCGCCATCATGGCAAATGAATCTATTGAGTTTGGGGGCAAGTTATGATACCACATCATGGCCCCTTTGGATAGTGTTTCCCCAAGTTTCTTCAATAGAATTGATTCAATCTCGTCCTCTCTTAGGTCATTACCTTTCACAACAGAAGTGTAGGCAGTAATGTGCTCATTAGGGTCCGAGATCCCATTGTATTTCGGGAGATCGGACATTCTAAATTTCTTCGGGATGGCCTTCGAAGCCGTATTCAATGGGAATGGCTTTTGCACGAACTTATTTAAATCTACACCCTTAAGAAGGGGGTGCGCCTGGGATCTGGTTGACCCTCGAGTTATGGGTCTGCACCTTGTTGTCGTTAGCTTCTATCTTCTTTTCGCCTGACTCAATACTTTTCGTGAGGTCCTCGAGCATCTTCATAATAGCAGGGTCGGTTGCTGACCCGTTGTTGCTCGACCTCTCCGGTGCCTGTTCACCTCGAGGAGTTATTTCCGGTGGCGCTGTGCTCGGAGTTTTTTGATGGCTTTGCAGCTGAGCAATGGCCACTTATTGTGCTTGCAACATCTCAAAAATGACGTGAAGGCTAACTTCTCTCTCCCTATAAACAGGGGCTCTTTGTGCCTCACGCTGGTCTCCTTCGTGTATGCTTCCGTCTGTATGAGAGCTTATATCGGCATGATGAGCGTTGCGCGAACCTTCATCTATGGGGTTTTTCATTGGCGCCCCTTCAGGGTTTTGTGGTGGTACACCGGTACCTGAAGTAGCTGCACCGTTCTCTCCATGGTCCTCAGGGACGTTTTTTTCACACGCATTCACTGAGTTACACATTTTCTGACCTGAAATTGAAGATTCTTGGGCAAGAAAAAGTGTAAAGAATAACTTGTGTTTTTAGAAAACCAGCACTAAAACAATCATTATTATTTTTAGCCCCAATTTACCTGGAAAATGGTAATTACAATTATATTTAATTATGTGGTTCTAAAAATACATGATCTATTTTAATACCGGTTGATTAGGCAGTAGATGCTGAATGTGAAGCGAGGAAACGAAATAAGGGGAAAAAGAAATAGGATTATGCAAATCGAGCACCGAAGAGATCAGTCTCGAGGGTTGTCGATAAGAGCCTCGAGGTCGAGCTTTAGAAGCTTGACAATAGGCTATCGATAACGGTATAACAGAGCTGAAGGCCTTAAGAGTGACCTATTTACGATCAATGACAAGTAATAAATGAGGAATAACTCAATAACACAATAAATGAGGAGCAATAAATCAATGAAGCAATTGTAGAGAAGGTTTTTTGTTAAAGGGCATGGGATGTTTTTATTCTTGTATATTGAGTATCATATCCTGTTACAAAGTGACAAGGGTTCCCTGTATATATGAGGGGGAATTCCAACATAGCACATATGTAATTAATGCAAAGAGACATGGCTGGTACAACCATTTAATGCCACGATACGAGCTTGTACTATTTTGTATACTTTGTCAGCTTTAACCATGTGGCCCTCGGGCGTCTCCCGCCTCTCCGCGTTGATCTTCGGTTTGCACTGCCTCGAGGTTGAGGGCCTTCGATATGGTCCCTCGATTCCAAAACTCAAACCTTCGAGCCTTCTGAGCGTCGTAGTGACCGTAAAATCGGGCTCTCCGATTTTAGCCATATACAGGAACTTCCGTACTAAATTTTGGGCATAGGCCCAAGTAAAAAATTGTGATAGGGACCCACCGGAATCGTCAAAATACCGATCTGTGATCGTTTACATCAAATGTTCACCGTAGTTAACTCAAGTTAATTTTAAAAGTCAAATATCATATTTCCTTCAAAATCACATAATATTTTCCCGAAAAAAGACATGGACTGCGAACGCAAATAGATGTCTCGTAATGCGAAAATAAGGACTAATACTCAAAATGACATATCGGATTGTCACATTATGTATTTAATATAAAATGTAAATGTTAACTAAGGGTATTTTTGCCAAAACTCCTCATAACCTTTTGGGGTAAGTGAATTTCTTAATCCATATGCCCAAGTAAAAACGTCATTTATATTTTAGGAAAAAAATAGAGCGAAAGGACACTTCTCTGAAAAGAAAAAACTTATCTTCTTCTACTGCGATGAAGAACTTAAGTGCGAAAGGTTCCTGAAGAATAACAAAAGCGATCTTCTACGAAACATTAGAGCAATATTTTGTAACTCGGGTACGATTATAGACAGTGAATCTATATAGCGTAGTTTGTTTTTATAGCATGTGATAACGGTATAACAGAGCTGAAGCCTTAAGAGTGACATATTTACGATCAATGACAAGTAATAAATGAGGAATAACTCAAGAACACAATAAATGAGGAGCAATGAATCAATGAAGCAATTGTAGAGAAGGTTTTTTGTTAAAGGGCATGGGATGTTTTTATTTTTGTATTTTGAGTATCATATCCTGTTACAAAGTGACAAGGGTTCCCTGTATATATGAGGGGGAATCCCAACATAGTACATATGTAATTAATGCAAAGAGACATGGCTGGTACAACTATTTAATGCCACGGTACGAGCTTGTACTATTTTGTATACTTTGTCAGCTTTAACCATGTGCCCCTCGGGCGTCTCCCGCCTCTCCGCGCTGATCTTTGGTTTGCACTGCCTCGAGGTCGAGGGCCTTCGATATGGTCCCTCGATGCCAAAACTCAAACCTTCGAGCCTTCTGAGCGTCTAGTAACCGTAAAATCGGGCTCTCCGATTTTAGCCATATACAGGAACTTCCGAACTAAATTTTGGGCATACGCCCAAGTAAAAAATTGCGATAGGGACCCACCGGAATCGTCAAAATACCGATCTGTGATCGTTTACATCAAATGTTCACCGTAGTTAACTCAGGTTATTTTTAAAAGTCAAATATCATATTTCCTTCAAATTCACATAATATTTTCCCGAAAAAAGACATGGACTGCGGACGCAAATAGATGTCTCGTAATGCGGAAATAAGGACTAATACTCAAAATGACATATCGGATCGTCACATTATGTATTTAATATAAAATGTAAATGTTAATTAAGGGTATTTTTGCCAAAACTCCTCATAACTTTTTGGAGTAAGTGAATTTCTTAATCCATATGCCCAAGTAAAAACGTCATTTATATTTTAGGAAAGAAATAGAGCGAAAGGACACTTCTCTGAAAAGAAAAAACTTATCTTCTTCTACTGCGATGAAGAACTTAAGTGCGAAAGGTTCCTGAAGAATCACAAAAGTTGTCTTCTACGAAACATTAGAGCAATATTTTGTAACTTGGGTACGATTATAGACCGTGAATCTATATAGCGTAGTTTGTTTTTATAGCATGTGATAACGACCGTCAACTAGTGAAACAAACTAGATGAATCTTGGGAAAACTATGTATTTTTTTATCTTATTTTTCATTTATTGGTATCAGAGCCACACTTGTTTGGTTCCTAGTCATGGTATTTATTTATCGAAAATATTATCGTGATTATATTTATTATTGCTGCAATTTTGTGGCGTTGTGGCATTAGATTAAAGTTCGGAACTCTCGCAATTACATTAAGTTCTTCGCTTATGTCCATTGCAAGAGCACTTCTTTTCTTATAGCTTTATGAAGAAATATAGTTTGTTTTTTACCATCACTGCTGTGTACCGTCATTGTCATTGTGAAATTGTAAAAGAATTTACAGACTTGGGGCCTTTGGCTAATGTATATGTTTCTTTCGTGAAAAACAGTTTTGGAGAAAGTCCAATTTACTGTTGTCAAATATTTTTGCCGGCGTCTTGAGTATGACGCCGTTGGAATTTGTATTCTTAGTCTGCATCTGCCTTTCTTAAAACAACAGTACTATTTGAGATTAAAAAAATTCTATGTACTATGGTGCAACTCTTTAAGGTCATTGAATTGAAAGTGTTGGCGTTTGGCCTAAACACATTGGTATCTTCAAAGGATTGAAAATCACTATTTCAAAACTTTGCACCAAGTAAACTTTGTGATGTTATGGAATTTGCAAAGACTCTCCCTTTACAAAAACAGTTCGTGACTGCTCATATCGCGAAACGAGTCGTTGTTGGGCTCAGTTGAAGCAACGGTTATTCGAGTTTAATAACCAGTCAATTCATTACTTTTTAAATTTGTTTTGGCGTTGGGGTCAAGAAATCCTTTTTGTGTCAAGGTTGTGGCAATAGGGCAGCCCGGTGCACGAATTATAATATTTTCACGCAGGGTCCGGGGAAGGGTCACACACCAAGGGATATAATATAGGTAGTCTACCGTGATGCAAGCCTCAATGACCGATTCCACGGCTCGAATCCGTAACCCATAGGTTGTTTACCCTTAAAACGGTACAATTGTATTTATATCGTGGTTTATAGACAAGCGAATCAATTTGATCCAAAAAACGATAAATAAACAAGAACGAAATCAGATTAACGAATGAAATTGAAGAAGATAACGAGCCTGACTCCGGACTCAGTCTTTCTGAGAGTAGAAGTGAAAGCAGTGATAAAGCTAATAGATTAGGCATAAAATAGTTAAGTACAACTTTGTGTGCAGAATGTTTCATGTCCTCAATGGTTGTTAATCCTCTTATTTATAGCTCAATTGAGAGAGATAGGGCCTACAAATCAAGCTTCTCTTGAATGAGAATAAAGCGTCATTGATGGGTGCATAACGATTGGCTATGAATGCAGATATTCTTTGTAACGGCTGCTCATTAAATGTTAACCGATATCAAACCATTGAATCTCTATTATCGGCTATGCTTCCTTCGGGATCCATCCTGCAGCAGTTACATACTTTGCGCTTGGTACCGGTTATCTTCTGACTCACCTTTTGCTTGTCTTCAATTTCACGTGTCACCTTACCATTTGGCAACCTCTTATTAACCAGTTACACCCCATACAGATAGTACCTCAACTTTCCGGTGATGCGATCTAGTGTTACCGGGAAGTAGATAAGAGTCCTTTTTTTGGCGGGAAAGTTCCTGAACGGTCTCTGACATTTGAAGGGACGCGCGTCTTCTCGCATTAATACTCCAAATGCATGTTGCCCCTTGATTCAGCAGGTATTTTTGCCGGTTTTCGAGGTAATCATGACCACGATTTTTGTCGTCTATAAACTGCTCATCATTTTTACTTCTTCACTTTCACTATTTCCATAACTCTTTCTCTTTCTCTCAAATTTCTTAGAGATTTTTTTACAACTCTCTCAGTACGAATATCTTTACCGATTGTTTTTCACCATGTCTTCTTAGACTGCTATCTTCAGAAGCATTAGTCTTCTCTTCGGTGGATATCCAAAGAAAAACAAGAAAAAGAGGTTGACGTTGAGTCTGAACCTCTAACTTTTAACACCATAATACCACTTCATCTCAGCACCACATCCGATCTCCAAGAATAAACCGCATCTGCAAATTCCCAAAGTAGCAGGTTTTAGCCTGTTTGCAGGTACCCTTTCCTTCATTTGATCCTCTAGTAAATCTGCTGTGAAGGAGGACTGCGGCTGTTCCAATGTTAAAATCCTTGCCCCAGATGGGGTAGAACAAGTTACCTACTCTAGAAAAGGGGTTTATATATTTCTGTACATACCCTTTTACTTTGGGTCCCTCAACCTTGGGTTGAGTGAAGGGCTTGACCCGATAATTCTGGAATTCTGCCATCGGTATGAGGTCTTCTTGGCACAAGTAGGCCCATCCATATGGTATACAATGGCATGCCTCCACTAGTTGTGCAACGAGATTGGGGAAACCCTAATTCTTGCACACATGATAAACCTTTACTCCCCTAAGAGATTTCGTGGGGAGTGTTGAACCTACCAAGCATGGTCACCACGCCCTATTCACCAGCGTAGATGATGAAAATGACCGTGGATGGATGGACCAATTCATTATTACTGCTACTAGGAACATCATCCCGACCACGGCTTCAGCTTTCCCTAAGTTGTGGAATCTTTTCTATAAGTCTTCGAATATTCGTTTCCTTTCGTCGTAGAAAGATAATTTCTTCCTTTGCTGATTTTTCTTTTTTGACTTCCTTCATTTCAGCTACTTGTTGGGAACCAACACGGGTTCACGGGCTGAACCTATGGGTTCAGAAAATTCTAGAGATTACAACTCCAAAATCTCGATGGTGGAAAGAAATGGCTCCCAAATACTGGTGGAGAGCTAAGAACCATGGTACGCAAAATTCCTATTTCCTTCAATCTTCATAGTTTAAGAGCAATTTACTAATCGTCTTTCGCTTGAATAAGGCTTCCAAGCGGTTCTGTCGTGTGCCCCGATGTCGATCTTCTTGACGACCCCAAGGAGGGTGAAAGGGTGTTGCAGAATGTCCTTAGCCGAAGCAGGACTCGTGGATCTGCTCGAGCCTCTGGTGAGGGTGCCTCCTCTTGGAGTCCCCATCCCAAAGATAAAAAACTGAAGAGGAAACATTCCTCCTCGGCTCAATGGAGTAAAGGATCTTCATCGGCTCAACCGGATACTCAACCGGGGGAGCTCCAAAACCCATTAGCAAAGGAAGTTCAGGCGCTAAGGGGTGAAATGGTCCCTATCGTTATTTCTGGTCCAATGAGTTCAACCCCGATCTTCTTCTGCCATAACTTCTTCTTCTCCTTCTACACCGACGACTTCCTACCCATCGACACCGGCTATCCTTTCTCCACTCGCACCAACTATATTTGCTCCACTGACATCAGTTGAAGAAGAAGGGGATGCTTCTCCTCCATGGTCTCCTAACCATGGGAGCTTGGGGAACACTTATTCCATACAATCTCAATATCCACAAGGAAGGCGAAGTTCCACTCTTTCAGTTTTGAAGGAGTGCCATATTATCTCCAAGCCGGTGGAGCTCGCTAATTATATGAAGCCGCTGGCTTTAGCGAAGGATTGGAAATATACGGGCTCTCTTTCTGGGGAGTGCCTAATAAACAATAGCATGCACTATTCGCGCAGGTATCATCCTAACTTCCTTCTATCTATTTGTAATCGGAGATAATACCCTTGATTACAACCTTTTTAGGCCAATCTCTTTGCTTCTAAGGGCTTGTAAAGGTTGATCCTAGATAAACAGGAACTTTCTTTTAAGCGGGATCGACTTTCGGCTAAAAGGAACTAGCTCGTCGAGCGCCGCCTGGTGCTGGAGGTGAAAGTTACACAGATGAGCGAGCTTGAGGCTCGATTACAGTAAATCGAGCAAGATAAAATGGCCCACAGCCAAGAGTCTTCCCAATTGCATGAAGATCTTAGAAAGGCTAAGGCTAAGTGGTTCAAGCTTTAGGATGTTGTAATCGCTGATGTAGAGCGTGAGTCTGCCTTCGAGGAACAAGTTAATAACTTGAAGTCGAACTTATGCTCCAAAATAGAGTAGTCCAATGATGCCGAGGAGAAAAGGGACATGGAGAAAAGCCGGCTTCACTCAACTACTAATGTTGAGTTTGATTCCCGACCCAGCGCAATGAAGGCTGAAAGAGAAGAGCTCCAAGTCAAAATTGATAAGCTCCGAGCAGAAATCCAGGATCAAGAAGATTCCCTTGCCTTCGAGAAGACTTATATTATTTACCATATGAAGAGGAAGACTTCGGAGGAGGCCAAAGTTGGAATTTCCAACATTGACGATTGCATTGTCAAAGCCCGATAATTGGAGTAAACTGCTTGTGAGAATCTTCCTGCTCGGCCCGCTGCAATTGACTTCTCGACTACGAGTTCTAAGTATTTGGAAAACGAAGGGGAGACCGAAGAGGATGAAGGCCCCGAACCAGCAGGGGAACAACCTTCTTCGACCAAGGAGAATTATGACCCTTCTCTCCCTTCGGGTTCTGGTAGTAAAGAATAATGTATAATTTTTTTTATCTCTTGCAACAATGCCGAAACTTTTTATTGAGTTTTTCATTTTAATATAAAATAATTTTTTGCTTATATGTTGTGCAAAAATATTCTTTTTACATTTAGTTGATAAAGCTTCGGGTATGTTTTTTCATCCGACAACTTTCGATTTCGGGCATAAATTCTATCAAAATCTAACCTTTTACTATAAGGGTTTCATAAGAGAGGCCCTTATGTTTATGGTGTTCTTAAAATGGACGTCTCCTGTCCATTACGACATAAGCATTTGATATTTTTGTTAACTCTCAAATAATAAAATAAGTTAACTTATCATTAGGACAAGAAATAAGATAAATATAAAAGGAATTTGATTTAGTCCATCTATATTTAAAAGTACATTTACATAACATTCATTTTCTTAAGTAAATAAAGTTGCCAATACATGTGGCTAACTTTTACAACTTATTTCTATGGAGCTGATCAAGCAGTCTTAGGTCCTGATAAGACATTGATCATGGTTCTAACAGTCCCTAGTTTTTGTGTTATACTTAGTGCTGTATAATGTATTACTACCCCCCCAACCCCAGTGTTCGACTGTTAAGTATGATAATTAAAACACTATAATTCTTGCATTTACCGAAGGTCTTTTCTTCATTTTATACTTTATTCTGTTGCTCCATCGGTGGAGACAACTTGTGAATTGTTAAATAATCTGTTTCGGGAGGCGGGATTTTCCATCAACCAAAGATTATTTAACCATCCACAAGTTTTTTTCCACACAAATTTTAGTGCCTTGATATTGAAGGTTTTTCCCTTGTCGATGATCCTCCCTTCATACTATGCTTTACGTTGCTGCCTCGTTAAAAATCTTGCCAGAAAAACCCGATTAGGAGAAAACTGGTCGAAGGAAAAAAGAGTGCAGCACATACTTTCAGTACCAGCAAGGATCTTCAGAAAATAGTACCTTTTGACGTGAGTCATATTCCAGTTGCTTGGTAGTTTGACTCCCTCTTGGTTTTCCAATTCATATGATCCTTTACCGGTGATAGCTGAAATCCCGTAAGGACCTTCCCACATTCGTCCCAGCTTTCTGGTGTTGACTTCCTGAGTGCTCTGAATAACCCTCCTTAAAACCAAATCTCCCACTTTGAAGTAATAGAGATTCGCCCTGCAATTATAATACCTCTCCATCTTTTGCTTTTGAGCCATCATCCTCACATATGCCAGATCCCAGTGCTCCTCGAGTAAATCTAACTTGACCAGCAGAGCTTCATTGTTTGCTTCTTCATTTGCCCGGGAAAACCTTAAGGTAGGTTCCATTACCTCTATCTGTATCAAAGCCTCGGAACCATATATGAGTTAAAGGGATTTTCACCCGTGCTCGACTTTCATGTGGTCCGATATGCCCGCAGCACGCCCGGTAGCTCATCCGGCCACTTGCCCTTGCATCTGCTAACTTCTTTTTAAAGTTTTGAACAATTACCTTGTTGGTTGACTTCGCCTGCCCGTTAACATTTGGGTGGTATGATGAAGAAGTAATTCGTTTGATCTTTAGCCCTTACAAGAACTTTGTAAATTTTGGACCTACGAACTGTGGCCCGTTTTCATAAGCAATCTCCTTTGGTATTCCATATCGATCGATTTTATGGTCCCATATGAAGTCAACTACTTTGTGTTCTACGATTTTTTGGTACGGACCTTCTTCAACCCATTTAGTGAAATAATCAATTAAAACTAAAAGGAATCTTACCTTCCCAGGGCACGATGGTAAAGGACCAACTATGTCCATCCCCTATTTCATGAATAGCCACAAGGACACCATCGAATGCAAAAGCTCTGATGGTTGATGCATTAACTATGCATGATGTTCATATTTGTCGCACTTTTGCACAAATGTCTTAGGATCATGTTCCATCTAGGGCCAAGAATAAACAACCAACTTGAGAACTAACAAGTCTGCACCGGGATGGTTTCTGCAGACTCTTTCTTGGACTTCATTCATTACACAGTCCACCTCTGAGGCCCCTAGATATCGAGCTATGGTCCTTGGAACATCTCCTATATAATTTTCCATCAACGAGGTAGTAGCGAGCTGCTTTGGTCTGCAGCACCCAGGACGCCTTAAGGTCTTCGGGTAATTTACTGTGTCTGAGATATTCAATGAACTCATTCCTCCAATCCCAAATAAAGTTGGTCGAATTTATTTTGCAGTAGCCGTCCACATCTAACACCAAATGCAATAGTTGGACGACCGCACTGGAATTAGATTTTTTCATCTCTGTGGACGACTCCAAATTAGCCAATGCGTCTGGTTCCACATTTTCTTCCCTCAGATTGTGGATGATTGACCATTCTCTTAATAGTGCAAGTAATGCTTGAACCTTGTTACAGTACTTTTGCATACGCTCTTCCTTTTTGTCAAAATCACATACACTTGGTTGACCACCAACTGGGAGTCGCACTTTATCTCGATGACCTCGGAACCTAGTCCCCGAGCAAGTTCAAGCCCTACAATCAAAGCCTCATACTCGACTTCATTCTTAATTAGTGGTACAGTTCTAATATCATGCATTAGGGTTTCCCCCGAGGGTGTGATTAAAACTACTCCGAGATCAGACCCTTTTACGTTGGAGACTCCATCCGTAAACAAGGTCCAAACTCTCGATGTCATCCCCCACACCAGCACTGCTTCCTTGGTATCCAAAAGCATTAATCCTAGATAAAATCCGCCAAACCTTACGAGTTAATTGCATTCCTAGCCTTATATACAATGTCGAATTTTCTCACTTTGACCGCCCACTCAGCCAAATGGCTAACAACTCAGGCTTGTGAAGGATATTCCTTAAGGTAAAGGTTGTCACAAGGGCTATTGGCTGGAACTAAAAATAAGACCTAAGCTTTTGAGAGGCAACTACAAGATCTGACGCCAACTTTCCCAGGTGCAGATAACGAGTCTCCACTCCTGATAGTATCTTACTAACGTAATAAACAGGAAATTGCGTACCTTCTTCTTCTCGGACCAAAACGGTACTTACCGCTACTTCCGGGACCGTAAGATAAATTAGTAGCTGCTTGTCTTCCCTAGTGTTTGACAATAACAGATGGCAGGACAGGTACCTTTTCAGGTCCTTCGGCGCTTGTTGGAATTTCGGAGTCCACACGAAGTCGTTCTTCTTTTTCGGAAGTGAAAAGAAATGGTGGCATTTTTTCAAGGACCTCGTGATGAATCTGCTGAGAGACCCCAACCTGCCGATCAACCTTTGAACTTTCTTCACACTTTCCAACTGGTCCGGGATGTCCTCAATGGCTTTGACTATATCAGGATTTACCTGGATCCCTCTCTACGATACTAGAAACCCCAAGAATTTATTGGATCCAACCCTGAAGGCACATTTCTCCAGGTTGAGTTTCATGTTATGCCTCTGCATGATGTCGAAAGTTTCTTGGAGGTGTTTCAGATGATCTCTTGAATTTAAAGACTTAACTAACATGTCATCAATATACACTTCCATCATTTTTCCTATTTGATTCTCAAACATCTTGTTAATGAGCCTCTGATAAGTGGCTCCGATTTTTCTAAGCCCAAAAGGCATCATATTATTACAATATGTGCCAAATTTTGTTATGAAAGAAGGCTTTTCTTTATCCTTGGGGTTCATCTTGATCAAATTGTACCCGGAGTAAGCATCAAGGAAACACATTAGCCCGTACTCGATCGTAGCATCAATCACTTGATCAATGTTTGGAAATGGGAATGAGCCTTTAAGGAACACCTTCTTTAGATCCTTATAGTCCACACACATCCTAAATTTGTTATGCTTTATAGGTACTACAACTACATCAGCTAACCATTCCGGATACATTACCTCCCGGATTGAACCGATATTGAGTAGTCGAGTTACCTCATCTTTAACAAACATGTTCTTGACCTTTGCTATCGAGCGTTCCTTTTGCCTTACCGGTGGGAAGTTTGGATCCGGACTTAGTTTTTGGACCGCTACCTTCAATGGGACACCTATCATATTCGATTACGACCACACAATGCAGTAAACATTAGCTTTAAGAAAATTTGTAAACTCTAAACTAAGCTCGGGATTTAACCTTGTTCCTAAATGAAACTTTCTTCCCAAAAAATCCTTGAACAAATCTACTTGATCGAGCTCTTATACAGCCGATTTGGTCGCATCCATATCCCCCGCACCTAATAAGACCTCGGCACTTGAT
Organism: Nicotiana paniculata; assembly: GCA_005239505.1. Lineage (NCBI taxonomy): Eukaryota > Viridiplantae > Streptophyta > Magnoliopsida > Solanales > Solanaceae > Nicotiana > Nicotiana paniculata. The sequence goes on from ML313276.1 coordinate 28,181, forward strand.
ATAATTATGATGACTCCCTATTTTTATCGTCTTCTATTTGGAGAAGAGAAGGGATCGGTTCTTTTAATTGCTATTTTCTGGTTTAGCTGTTGGAAATCATTACCACATTCATTTCCCTTTCCACCAGTTGATCTCCTCTTATTTGCTTGATCTCTTCAGGCATTGGAAATTTCAGCAATTGGTGATAGGTCGAGGGCACAATCTTCATCTTGTGTATCTACGGCCTTTTGAGGATCACGTAATAGCCCATGACGCCATCTACCACTTCGAACATGGTGGTCTTTGTTATACTTTCGGTGTGAATAGGTAGCAGAATCTCTCCTTGGGTTGTCACGTTTTTCAGATTGAAGCCAGCTAGGAGCTTTATCTCCGGAATGATGTTCCCGGTTAACTTCGCTTGCTCCAAAACTCTCCATTTTATGATGTTGGATGAACTTCTTGGATCAACCAAAACACGCTTAAATTTAAAATCTAAAATAAAGAGAGAAATTACAAAAAAATCAGTGTGTGGCAGAAGAAGTCTGTTAGCGTCTTCCTTTGTGAAGGTGATGTCATCTTCTGAGACTTCACGGGACCTCTTGCCACGAGTAACCGATATCTTCATTTTCTTTTTTTCCAAAATGTTACTCATTGATTTCATTTCCAGTGAAGATCATGTTGATCGCCTCCAGGGTGATCCTATTGCCGGTTTCGATGGCTCTGCTTTGTCTTGGCTCTAACCATAGTTGTTTTTGGTGTGGTCACTTAAAAACTCCCTAAGATGGCCATTCTTCAACAACGTGTCAACCTCCTCGCAAAGTGTCAATAGTCCCCCGTCCTACGGCTGTGAGTACCATGGAATTCACACCACAAACTAGGATCCCACTGGTTAGGATCTGGTCGGATTGGTTTCAAAAACCGTGCTTCTTTGTTATTCCTCATTGCCGACACCAATTCTACTAGGCTTATGTTAAATTTGTAATATGATAAACAGGGATATGTAGGATCTCGGGCCCCTGGCATCTCTTTTTCTTTCAATGACGTGTTGTTTAGGCCATGATCTGTCCTTCTGTCAGAAGCAGTCCTATCTGATGGCTGAAATCCTTTATTGCTACGCCCATCGGTCCTCTCGTACTGTAGAAAACAACCCCTAGAGGACCTCCGATCTACATCAAAGTCATCTTTAAACTTTTTGATTTTTATAGCAACCTCGTCCCTTAGTTGATACCGATGATCCAAGTTGATCATCTTCTATCCTTATATTTCACTTGTAGCGGTTAAGGACATCCGCCTATGGGGTTACCTGAAACTCGAGCAAGCTCTCTTCCAATTTTCGAGAGGCATCAAAACTCATTGGATTAACACCCTTCGTGAATGTCTCCGCTGCCTAGTCATCCGAGATCATAGGTAGCAGCATTCTCTCCTTATGGAATCGGATTACAAATTCCCATAGCATCTCAGATTCGCCCTGCAAAATTCTGAAAATATCTGCCTTTCTGGCATGGACCTTTCTTGATCCAACATGAGTTTGATGAACGAATCTACCAGCATTTCAAAAGAATTGATTGAATGCTCGGGTAAGATGGAATACCATGTCAGGGCCCGTTCGTGAGGGTTTCACTAAACTTTTCAACAGAACTGACTCAATCTCATACTGATCCAAGTCATTTTCTTTCATTGTCGTGATGTATGTCATGATGTGCTCTTGAGGATCTGAGGTCCCATCATACTTTAGTATGTCCGGCATCTTGAATCTCTTCAGGGTTAACTCTAATATGGCACTTGGTTTAAACGGTAATTGCATGTACTTTTTTTAATCCGGACCCTTTGATACTAGCGGCGCACCTGCAATCTGATCTATCTGAGCACGTAACTCCTTCGCATTATAATCCATTTGTTCAACCATCTCTGCCATGAATCTCATGATCTCGATTTTGAAACGATCACACAAGTTGTTATTCCCATATCTGCTACCAGTCCCTCCGGCTTCGTTGAAACTGACTTTGCCCCTTGGGGTATTGTTTCGGTTCTCTGAGCCATTTGATTTGCGAGAAAACTGGGTGGAATAGATGCCCTTCCATGTGTATTGTTGGAAGCACCTGAAAATTCTTGCTTTAACTCCGTCATCACATGATCTGTCCTTGAGAGGTGATCCATGATTTCTCTCTGTTGTTCTCTCAAGAGTTCGACCGTTTCTAAGACGTGTTCATCCTCCGCATTATTAAGAGTTGGTTCGCGCACATGCCGAGGGTACTGACCTTCACGAACCGAGGTTGTTTCATCCCTCTCATTGCGGGTCTCGCTAATTAAGTCATCAGGCTGGGACAATTCTTCTCGTTCATCGTGTGCTCTAACGTTGTGTGCGTTGTTGACATCATTAGCTGCCATACTTGATTTTTACTAAGAAAATAATCGAAACTTGGTTAGTAGAAAATGCATGGATCAAAGCGATTGTGTAGTTGTCTATGCCCTACGGTGGGCGCCAAACTATTTACTCGTAAAATGATACAGTTGAAATTATAGAGTGATTTATAGACAAATGAATCGATTAGATCCAAAAAATAATAACTAAATAAGAAAAAAAATTAGATTAACGAATGAAATTGAAGAAGATAATGATCCTGACTCTGAACTCTATCTTTCTGAGAGCAGAAGTGAAAGAACTAATAAAGCGATGATAAAGCTAATATATTAGGCATAAAATAGTTAAGTACAACTTTGTGTGTATAATGTTTCATGTCCTACAATGGTTGTTAATCCTCCTATTTATAGCTCTATTGAGGGAGACAAGACCCCCAAATCAAGATCCTCTTGAATGAGAATAATGGTGTCATTGATGAGTGCATAACGACTGGCTTTGGATGCAGATATTCTTTGTAACGGCTGCTCATTAAATGTTATTCGTGTCAAACCTCTGAATCTCTATTATCGGCTATGCTTTCTTCGAGATCCATCATGCACCAGTTACATACTTTACGCCCGGTACAAGTTATCTTCTAACTCACCGTTTGCATGAATTCGGTTCCTCGTGTCACCTCACCATTTGACCACCTGTTATCAACTAATTACAGCCCATACATAGGTCAAACATAGAAGACCTGAATGTTGCTCCAAAGCTCCTCCTTCGATTATGGCAATAGTTATACTAAATATTTCATCCAGAGAGAAATTTTATCCAATATGGGTGTGAGTGAACTATGTTCAAAAACCAGAAAAAAATAGAAGACGTTAGTTGAAGAAAACATAAACAAAATATTCTAAGCTCACAAGTTTCTTGTGTGTCCTTAAGGAATTTAATCCCCTTACAATTGCCCAAGGTTTCAGAATAATTTCTCCCTGAATAGAACATAATAACTATTCTATGATAGCGGTATACAAATCACAAAACTTCGACGAACTCAAATGGCAAAGCAAATCATACTAAAAGCTTATGTTTTGCTTTGAAAATCAAAGCAGAAAAATAGTGCCGCAAATTTCCAAGTTAAATTTTCGTGCAAAAAATATCAGAAAAGAGAAAATCATATAAGAGAAAAGGAAAATAAATCTGGTTAAAAATAGTTATCAATCAATCAAATTCGAAGTTGAAGTCGAAGTCGAGCGAGCGACGACGATGGCGGCATGAGGCTTGATCTCTTCTCAACTCTTTAAGAGCTAGAAGAAGTGCTTTTATATGTAAGCACAAGAATTTTCCTCTTCCTATCCAACGAGGGAAAAGGCTCTTTTGCAAAAAGGAACCAATTCAAAATTTCATTTCCCTCCATTTATTTCCCACCATTTTCCATTCACACCTATTTTATTTAATAATAAAACCCAACAAACCCCCCCCCCCCCCCCNAAACCCCCCCCCCCCCCCCTTCATGAATGGTGAATGGCTACCCAAAAAAGTATGCATGAAAAAACTGTGTGATCCACAAGTAAGGATTAATCTCATCTGGATAAGTAGGTTTTCCTTTGAACTTTCCATGGTGAACATATGTTGGATATACTCGATCAATCGATAGATTTTATATCTTTGAACCTCTAACTTTGGTGTATACCTAGACATCCATGCGTCACACAAACAACCCTTAATCATATTTTGGTTCTCATTGTTGTGTTCTTTTCAGCCATGAACATCGCCTGGATTTATAAGTGCATAGAGAACTGGCCTTGCAGAATTCCCCTTGAAGCGTCTTACACTTCACACTTACATTAGTGATTCCTAAACGTGTTATCATGTAGATAGACTATTTGATATACCCCATATAAAACTTAAAACCCATTAAAAATTCTTAATGTTTTATCCTTATTACTGAACATTGTCTTCATCATGAGAAAGCTCCATAAATTTAATTGACAATA
>ML313276.1:37500-49358 GCA_005239505.1 Nicotiana paniculata
CATCCAAGTCCGCATCTAAGGACCACTTACCACACCTGCGCATCCGCATCTGTGGCTCAACCTATGCATCCAGCCTTGTCCGACCTTCTCCACTTCTGCGTTCCCTTCTTCACATCGACGGGCTCGTAGATGTGGAAAATACCTCGCATCTGTGGCCTTCTTCAGCTCCAGCCGAAATGTGCTTCTGCGACCACCAGATCGCTTTTGCATCCTCTTAGGTGTGGTTGCACCAAACTTGCAACCTTTAGCATTTCTTCGAAGTCCCAAAATGATCCGCCAACCATCTAAATCTCACTCGATTCCCCTAGGACCCCTCCAAATACACCAAACCATCCTAAAACACATTGTGAACTTACTCTAACCCCTAAATCACATCAAAAAAACATCAAAGCCACGAATCGCACCCCAATTCAAGCTTAACGAACTAATGAATTTGTAGCTTCTAACACTAATGTCAAACCATATCAAACCAACTCCGAATGACTTCAAATTTTCCACACTAGTCCCAAATGAAACAACAGACCTATTCAAACTCCTAGAGCCAAAATTTGAACTTGGTAGCAACAAAGTCAACTCTCGGTCAAACTTCTCAACCTTCCAAACCTTCAACTTTCCAACTTCTGCCAAAAAGACTCAATCCAACTTACGGACCTCCAAATCAACATCCGGGCATATTCCTAATTCATAATCACCATATGAAGCTATTGGAACCATCAAAACTCTATTCCGAAGTTGTCTACACAAATGTCAAACTCTGGTCAACTCTTTCAACTTAAGCTTCTACCTTGGGACTAAGTGTCCTAATTCACTCTGTAACATCCCTGAAACCAATCCAACTACCCCCCACCCCTAAGTCTCATAACCACAAATGAACATAAAAGAAGTGATAAGTAGGGGAACAGGTTACAATAAACAAAACGACCGGTCGGATCGTCACATTCTCTCCTTTTTAAACAAATATTCATCCTCGAACGAGTCGAGAATCATACCTGGAGCCGCAAATACGAGGGTCTAGAACCATACATGGAGCCTCAAATAGATGTGGATATCTGCTCTTCATCTCCTGTTTGGTCTCCCATATAGCGTCTTCGAATGGCGACCTCTCTATTGCACATTCGCTGACGCTATATTCTTTGATCTCAACTTCTGAACTTGCCGGTCCAAAATAGCCATTGGCTCCACATTATAAGTCAATTTCCCGTCCAACTGCACCGTTCTTAAGGCCAAAATATGCAACGGATCACCATAGTACTTCAGGAGCATAGAAACATGAAACACTGGATGAACACCTGATAGACTAGGTGGAAATGCAAGTCTGCAGGTCACCTCCCCAACTATCTCAAGAACCTCAAAAGGACAGATAAATCGAGGAATTAACTTCCCCTTCTTCCCAAACTTCATTACACCCTTCATGAGTGAAACTCTAAACGAAACCTTCTCACCCACCATATATGAAACATCAAAAACCTTCCTATCAGCATAACTTTTCTGTCTGAACTGAGCTGTGCGGAGTTGGTCCTAGATCAACTTCACCATCTCCAAGGCATCATGGACAAAATCAGTTCCCGACAACCTAGCCTCCCCGGGATCAAACCAACCAACAAGAGAATGACATCTTCTTCCATATAAGGCCTCATAAGGAACCATTCGGATACTCGATCGAAAGTTGTTGTTGTAGGCAAACTTTGCTAATTGAAGAAATTGATCCCATGAACCTATGAAATTGATAACACAGTCACGTAACATATAATCCAAGATCTAAATAGTGCACTCAGACTATCCGTTTTTCTGAGGATGGAATCATATACTCAACTTAACCCATGTGCCTAACTCTCGTTAATTGCTCTCCAAAACTTGAATGTGAACTGTGTGCCTTAGTTAGAAATGATGGAAATAGGCATGCCATGCAAGAGGATAATCTCATATATGTAAATCTGAGCCAACCGCTGTGAAGAATAGGAAGTCATCACCGGAATGAAGTGTGCAGACTTGTCAATCGGTCCACAATAACCAAAACTGTGTCAAATTTTTTCAAGGTCTACGGCAAACCTACCACAAAATTCATAGTGATGTGCTCCTACTTCCACAATCCAGTATCTCCAATCTCTAAGTTAACCCTCCCGGTTTCTGATTCTTATACTTCACCTGTTGACAATTCAAACACCAAGAGACATAAGAAACAATATATTTCTTCATTCTCTTCCACCAATAGTGTTTTTTCAAGTCACTGTACATCTTCGTGATACCTTGATGAATGGAATAGCGCAAACTGTGAGCTTCCTTAAGGAAAATCTCTCAATACATCAACATTTGAAACGTAAATCCGGCCTTTAAGCCACATTAGCACTACCCCGCTGAACCGTGCCCCTCAACACCATCAAGTGAGAATCATCAAATTTGCGAGCCTTGATACGCTCCAACAACAATGAATGAACCACAATGCAAGCAAGAACCTGGATGGGCTTCGAAACATTCAATCTCAAAAACTGATTCTCCAAGGCCTGAACATCCATGGCTAGTGAGCTCTTTACAACTGGTAAATATGCCAAACTGCATATACTCTCAACCTTCCTACTCAATGCATCGACCACCACATTCACCTTTCCCTGAGGATATAATATAGTGATATCATAGTCTTTTAGCAACTCTAACCATCTACGTTATCGCAAATTAAGATACTTCTGCTTGAACAGGTGCTAAGACTCCGATGGTCGGTATAGACCTCACATGGAACGTCGTACAAATAATTCCTCCAAATATTTAATGAATGAACAATGGATGCCGACTCTAGATCATGCATAGGGTAATTCTTCTCATGAGCCTTCAACTGCCGAGACACATAGGCTATCACCCTATCGTCCTGCTTCAACACCGCGTCAAGCCCAATACACAATACATCACAATACACTGTGTATGATCATGAACCCATAGACAACACTAACACTGGGGATGTATTCAATGCTGTCTTGAGCTTCTGAAATCTTACCTCACACTCCTCGAACCATCTGAAAGGAGCACCTTTCTAGGTCAATCTAGTCAAAAGTGAAGCAATGGACGAGAAACCCTCCACAAAACAGTGATAATAACCCGCCAAACGCAAGAAACTCCAAATATCTACGGTATAGGCCAACTCTGAACTGCTTCAATTTTCTTCGGATCTACCTTGATTCCCTCACTATACACCACATGGACAAAGAATGCTACCGAATCAAGACAAAACTCACACTTGGAGAATTTAGCATATAGCTTCTTCTCTCTCAAAGTCTAGAGTATGATCCTCAGATGTTGCTCATGATCCTCCTGGCTGCGTGAGTACACCAATATATCATCAATGAATACTATAATGAAAGAATCAAGATAGGTATAGAACACATTCTTCATCAAGTTCATAAAGACCACTGGGGTATTAGTCAACCCAAAAGACATCAACAGAAACTCGTAATGACCTTAGCGGGGGTTGAATGTCGTCTTCGGAATATCTGAATCTTGAATCTTCAACTGATGATGCATAAATGTCAAATCAATCTTCGAAAACACTCTAGCACTGTGAAGCTGATAAACCAAGTCAGCAATACGCGGTAGTGGGTACCTGTTGTTAATAGTAACCTTGTTCGGTTGTCGGTAATCAATGCAAATCCTCATAGTTCCATCATTATTCTTCACAAATAGAATCGGTACACCCCAAGGTGACACACTAGGCCTGATGAAGCCCTTATCAAGTAATTCCTACAACTGTTGTTTCAAGTCCTTCAACTCAATATGTGATATGCGATACGGTAAAATAGAGATGGGATGAGTGCTCGGTACCAAGTCAATACCAAAATCAATGTCCATGTGAGGTGGCATGCTCGGCAGGTCTGCTAGAAATACATCTGGGAAGTACCTTACTATCGAAACTGACTTAATAGCAGGAGCATCTGCATTAGCATCCCACACGAAAGTTAAATATCTAAAACATCCCTTCTCAACCATCTGCTGAGCCTTCAAATTTGAAATCACTCTACTAGGAACATAATTTAGGGAGCCTCTCCACTCCAACCTCAGTACCTCGGCATCGCCAACGTCAAAGTCTTAGCGTGACAATCCAAAATAACGTGACATGGCGACAACCAATCCATGTCCAATATCACGTCAAAATCAACCAGGCTAAGCGGTAAAATATCAACTCTCATCTTATAACCCCTGGTAGTCACCACACACAACCGGTACACACGGTCCACAACAATGTAATACCCACTAGCATAGATACATAAACAACACTAACTAAGGAATCATGGGGCACATCCAAATAATTAGCAAAGTATAATGACATATATGAATAAGTGGAACTGGGAGAATATATTAATGAAGCATCCCTGTGGCAATACTAAAACAATACCTATGATCACAGCATCAGAAGCAAATGCCTTTGGCCTGGCAAGAAAAGCATAACATCGAGCCTGACCACACCTGATCGGCCTCCCCCTCAAGGGCGACCTCGAACTTCTTGAGTCCCACCCAAGCTGGCTGAGCGAGTGGTGCAGTAATTGGTGCAGATGTCACATCCTGACCTCTCTTCTACAATATACCTCCAATAAAATGGGGGCAAAACCTCCTCATATGCCCCAATTCCCCACACTCGTAGCAACTTCAATCTAGGGATGACTGTGGGGTCTGAACTGGACCCCGAGTACTAGAATAGCCACTGAAAGAACCTGATGTTGATGAACCCTGAACTGATGGAGCACGGTAGGAACTTTTAGTTTGGAGTGCACTAAAATATTACTAAACCAGACGAGTATTGTATGAACTATGGCTAGCTAATGTGCCATGATGAACCGGACAAGCCATCTGAGCAGGACCGAAAAAAGGCCTATGTGTGATGTGACTGACCTCCAAATGAGGTACCACTGAAACCACCTGAAATACGGGGCCTCTTTACCTCCCCCTCCTCGCACTCAATCCTACGAACCTGCTCCAATCACCTAACGATCTCGACCACCTGGTCAATCCTAACATCTATCTCGGCCTCTCGAGCCAAACTTAAACACATGCCAAAGTTGAGGCATCAATGAAACTCTTGATCCTCTCTCTCAGTAAGAACCAACCATACTTAATGATAAGCCAAGTCTGCAAATCTCAATCTCATATTGAGTCACTGACATACCCTCCTAGCATAGCAGCTCAAACTGCTTACATAACTCCTGTTTGCGATTCAGGGGAACAAACTTCTCTTAGAAGATAACTGAGACTCATTCCATGTAAATGGTGTTGCGCCAGCTGGCCTACTCAATTCACAATCCTGCCACAATCTATAGGTTTCCCCTGTCAATTGAAATATAGTAAACGCAACCCCACTGGTGTCCAAAAGACCTGATGTATTAAGAATCCTTGACACCTATCTAGAAAATTCTGAGAATCCTCTGACTCTGCTCCATTGAACTCTGGAGGCTTAAGCCTCCCAAACCCCTCCAGTATCTTCTACTCCTCATCACTCATAGGTGGGAAAACCTCGGCCCGAGCAGCAGCAACTAGTTGAACAGGTAACACCCTTGGTGTCTGAAGTGCCTGAACTAGCTGCTTTGGAGTACGGGCGACGGGAGTCTGGGCACCTCCCCCATCATGTGAGGTGATTGGTGCAGCTGAAATTGAAACCGCCTCAGTCAAGATCATGCACATAGTCAAAATTTGGGCAAAGGCCTCGTGAAGGCCAAGGATAACAATAGGCAATGCGGGTGATTGAGCTGGTCCCACCAGTTGAACAACATCTGGTACCTTCTCCTTAGCTATAGCAACTAGTGGCTCCATAGGTGCTTCTCTAGCTGTAGTACAAGCCCGCCTCGGCCTCTACCGCGGCCTAACTGGTGGTACTGGCAGTCTTCTGCCTGATCCGGTCGCACGTGTCCTCACCATCTATGAAAGAATAGAAGAGTAAAGTTTAAAACTTCGGAATAACAAATCTGCAAGACAAGAATGCAAGAAAGTAGAGTTCGTTAATAGTTTGGTAGCCTCTCGAAGATAAGTACAAACGTCTCTGTACTGATCCACAAGACTCTACAAAACATGTTGATGACTCGTGAGACATAGGCAACCTAGTGCTCTATTACCTACTTGTCACGATCTAACTCCCACCGAAACTAATTGCAAGGCAAGCCAACAACTGCAAAATAACTAAATATTTGAATGAAAAAGGTTTAATAAACTTAACAGCGGAAATACCATAATTATAAAATGAAAATACTAACAACACCACTACAACCATCCCCAAAGTCTGGTATCAACGAGTACATTAGCACTACTAAGTATCAAAATATAAACCAAATTAGTACAAATGTCTGTACAATAGAGCAGTAATGAGGGAAATAAAGGAAAGAGAGTCAAGGTATGCGGACGTCATAGCAGCTACCTTGAAGTCTCCAAATGCGGGTACCAACATGGCTCTAGCAATCACCACATCTAGATGCACCTGGATCTGCACACAAAGTGTAGAGTGTAGTATAAGTATAACCGATCCCATGTAGTCAATAAGTAACAGATTTAACCTTGGGCTAAAAGTAGTAACGAGCTCAGAAGAAGATAGTCAGAAACCTATATAAATGACAACACATATATAATGATGAAAATAGTAATAAGTAACTCAATGGAATTTTCATAATCAGCTCGTTCATATTACATGAATTTAGACATGCTTTCAAGTATAACAATTAAAGCCCAACACTGATAAGAACATGTTAGCTATATGTAGCATAAGGAACGATACATCTCTATGCTTACAGGTCAAATATGCATGTCAAGTGAATGATCTCACGGCGATATCCCCAGATGCTCTCACTCTCAACATACTCAAGTTGTTTGTCTCAAATGCCGACCTGATCACACACACAATCACTCAGCATTGTACGGGTGTCTAACACCAATGTCTCTCACCAAAGCATGTGTATAAATATCACTGTGCCTGCGCTTACTGATGGTATGTTAGAATGCGGAGAGACGGATCCTGTTTAAGTGCTAATCAAAATTCAATATGGCATGTTGCGACATACATCCCAATCAGGGGTGGCCCATCCATAAAGCAGGTAAAGCAACTGCTTTAGGCCCCATATTTGTTGAGGCCCCATTTTTTTTCGCCTAATAAGATATATATAAAAAAAATAAAAAGTTATGTGAAGTGAAAAAGTTTGATTTCTTTATTTAACAAATAAATAGATGAAGTATTTGCAACTGCTTTGATTTCTGCCAAGGAAATTGCATTTGAAATTAATATCGAACCCAAATTTCATAAGAAATGTGTAATATATAGGAAGAAACAATGTTAATGGTGAAATCTCAAAATCTCTCGATGAGTCCTTTAGAGTTGATTATTTTTTTTACATACTCCCTCTGGTCCACAATAAATGACTTTTTAATCTTTGTTGTGCCCCTTAAGAAAATACTGACTCCTTAGAACAAAAATATATTTTGACTGAATTATCCTTAATTAAAATTTATATGTTGTTAACTTGACACATTGAGATATGTAAATAAGTGTCACGACCCAAAATCCATTAAGGTCGGGATGGCGTCGGACCCCACTGTCAGGCAAGCCAACACTTAATAAGTAAATTAAATCTTTATTTTAAAATTCTCTAAGTCATTCATTTTTCATTTTCTTAAATAATAATTAGTGAACTTCCATTGAGTAAACAATAATATCTTAGCAAAATTTAAATAGTGAATAAATCCCAGAACCCGGTGACACAAGTGCATGAGCAAATTTTCTAAGAATTATACATGTACTACAATACTTGTCCAGAATACAAACTGGACAAGAAAATTTAAAATAAAATACAATACATCTAAGGAAGACTCTGCCGGCTGCGGGTCGTCTCCGGATGGTGCAGCTCGTCTAAGTCTCCAAGTCAGCCACATCAGTGCATCAAGCAAGGCCACTAGCTATGAACATACCTGTGCAATAAAAATGCACAACACTTTTTGTAGTATGAGTACGAAAACAACGTGTACTCAGTAAGTATCCCGCCTAACCTCGAAGAAGTAGTGACGAGAGGTCGACTTTGACACTTACTAGAGGTCCAACAATATCAAGTGCACTAAAGAAATGAATTAATATAAAGCAATGTAAATACATAAGACATACAAGTATAGATTACGTGGTACATTTTGCCTCTTTACACTTTACTCAACCCTCTACTAGCAAGTTCCCTCCGTAACCGAAGCATTAAATAAATATAGTGGATTTCATCAAAGAGGCTGTCGTAATCCAAATCAGGGGGAAAAACCCTCAGATGAACTGCCTTTTTGCCAAATATTCGCACGATTCCATGTGGATGATGTATATATATAGGAAATGCTGGGGCGAACGGCCCGATCCAACATAAAAGTAAATTATGCACTGCCGAAGGGTCGAACGGCGTGAACCATAGATGCATCTATTAACCTGCCGAGACGAACGGTCCGCTCCCATGAGAGTGTGGTACATAAATCCTGCCGAGGTGAACGGCCCGATCCCATAAGAGTGTGGTACATAAATCTTGCCGAGGTGAACGGCCCGATCCCATAAGAGTGTGGTAGGAGGATTTACTCGGCTCGCGAAACATAGATACGACGCGGTTACACATAGATTTCTCAATTTATTAAAGTATTCTTCCATTTCTTTTCAAAACATGAACTTTCAAGATTCCCATTTTTATAATAATTTTTTATTCCTTTCAAAAATATTTAATAAGTATGCTCAATCCAGCTTCTTCTCAAAGCAAACAATAAACACAAGCCAAATATAATAACAACAAAGCATGATGTAAGCCTAAAACTACCCGGACATAGGCATAACTAGTAGCTACGTACGGACTCATGTCACCTCGTGCGTACGTAGCCCCCACAAATAGTATCACATAATTAATTATTTCACCTATGGGGACAATTCCCTCTTACAAGGTTAGAAAGGAGACTTACCTCGCTCCGAAGATTCATAACCGGCCTCCAAGCCCTTACGACGACTCAAATTGATGCACAACTCCCCGAAACTATCCAAATAACGGGCAAACTAATGAAAATATACTCTAATACTTATAACAATTCAACTCATATAAATTCCTAACTCCGATCGGAAAGTTGACAAGATTACCCTCGAGCTCATGTGCCTGGATTCCGAAATTTTTCGAAGATAAAGATTACCCAACACTTTACGAACTCAAATATATAATTTATTCCCAATTCCGTGCCCAAATTCGTGGTCAAAATAAAAAAACACCCATTCTAGGTCTTTCTTCAAAAATTCCAAATTTTCACAAATTTTCATGCTTTAATCCATATCTAATTCATGCATTTAACTTGAAATGAGTAGAAACAACTTACCTTGACATAGATGAAGAAATTCCCCACTTGAAGCTCTCCAAAAATTGACCAACCAAGAGAAAAATGAGAAGAAATGGCCCAAATCTCGTCTTAAGACACTTTACTAACTAGACGACCCTTCTATGCGATCGCACTCCCCTTCATGCAATCGCATAAGACAATCTCAAGAGACCCCACCCCCACCCCCAAATTACCTCTATGCGACCACATACAAGACCCCACGATCGCATAGGCCAACCCAGCAACCTCCAAAATTACCTTTATGCGATCGCAAACAATTCCCCGTGATCGCATAAGCCAATCCCAGGGCCTCCAAATCTTCCTCTATGCGATCGCAAACAATTCCACGCGATCGCATAGGCCAAATCCCAGCAGCCTCCAATCTTGCTATGTGATCGCATACCCACTCACGTGATCGATAGAGTAAAAACCTGTTGCACTCACACCAGAAAACCAGCAATCCTCACAAGGCAAGAATCATTCCGTTGAGCTTCTGAAACACGCCCGAGGCCCTCGGGACCTCAACCAAATGTACCAACCAGTCGTAATACCTCATTCGAACTTAGTTGAGCCTTGAAATCACATCAAACCACATCGAAATCAAGAATCGCAACCCCATTCAAGCTTAATGAACTTAGAACTTCAAACTTCTATATTCGATTCCGAAACCTATCAAATCACGTCCGATTGATCTCAAATTTTGCAAACAAGTCACATTCAACATTACGGACCTGTTCCGAATTTTGAAATCGAAATCCAACCCCGATATCAAAATTTCTACTTCCGGTCGGACTTCTTAAAACTTCAAATTTCTAACTTAGCCAAATAACTCCATAATGACCTACGGACCTCCAAATTCACTTCTGATCGCGCTCCTCACCAGAATCACCATACGGAGCTATTCCCAGAATCAGAATCCCAAACGGACATCAATAACACTGAAATGCACTTCAACCCAGACTTGTGAAATTTCCTCCAAAATAATAACTTCCACATTATGCGCCGAAATGCTCCCGGGTCATCCAAAACCCGCTCCGAACATACGCCCAAGTCCGAAATCATCATGCGAACTTGTTGGAACCTTCAAATCCTAATTCTGAGGTCGTTTACTCATGTAAAGACCCATAAAATTTCAAGTCTAAAAACAATGCCCGAATGGGTCCCCATATGGTTAAAACTGTAGAAATTATTAAAACGGACCCTTGTGGAGTAAAAAGTACCTCAGAACTTAAAAGATATAATTTTCCAGATTTTCGCAAGTCTGCGGTCCACTATGCGATCGCAGATCAGGTATGCGGACCGCATAGTGGTCGCATACTTGGGCAGTTTGCTGTCCATTATGAGGACAACTATGCAGCCCAGAATGCGATCGCATTTCTCGAATGTGGGCCGCATAGTTGTCGCATTCTTGCACCTTGATTTTTGCGGAGGGATTTATGCGACGCACTATGAGATCGCGTAACAGGTATGCAGACCGCATATTGGTTGCATACATGGGCAGTCCGGTTTCTTTTTGACCCATTCGAGGGCCATTTACGCGACAGGAATGCGGACCGCATAGCAGGAATGTGATCGCATTCCTAACCGCATTTCTGCTTCGGGACTTTAAAAATTCTAATTTTTATACCCGACCCGCAGTTCATTAAAATAATTACCCCCTTCAATTTTAATGATTTTCTGAACAAAATAGAGAGAGGGAAGAGAGCGTTCTTGAGAGAGAAGGTTCCATCTTCACCCAAAATTGATTCTTCACTATCACTCGGGCCTAGAAGTTATTGAGTAATTGTCATCTTCTTCACTCTAAGAGGTGAGTCCCTACCCCATTTCCTTTTAATTCTCAGGTTTTAGCTAAAAAAGGTAGAACACATAAATTGATTTTTGGAAATAAAAGTCTAATCTAGTAAAGGGAAATGAGTTTGGGTAATTATTCACAAAAAATGGGGTTAGTAATCTAAGGGGTCACATAGCGTTCGATAAAATGCCTAAATGAGTTCGAGTTATGTTTATGGTTCCTAATTCTAAGTGAAATATGTCACACTAGCGAATGATGAAAGTAAATATGGACAGATTTTATTAAGTTAAATGATTGTGGCAACACCATATATGAATTACTGATTGGTAAGGACCATTGTGTCTTGATTTCACATAGTTATTGGTTGATGTGAACTTATGTTCTTCATGATGAAGATCCTTGTGATTTAATTGTTGGTGGTTGTTGATATGAAATGTGATTGTATGGCGGGATCGGGTTGCACGCCGCAACAGAACTGTAAGGTGGGATTGGGTTGCACGCTGCAATAGAACTGTAAGGTGGGATCGGGTTGCACGCTGCAACAGAATTGTAAGGTGGGATCGGTTTGCACGCCGCAACAGAAGGAATAAGGGTGGAATATGATTGTAAGGTGGGTAATGCGAGACTAAATTGCATAGTTTAACATGTGATATACGTTACATTTTATGCGCATTAATGATAAAATTACACTTGTTATGTGCTTAATGGAGTTTATTTCATGTGTAGGTGAATTGGA
>MDKI01121275.1:0-52067 GCA_005239505.1 Nicotiana paniculata
GTACCCCCCAATGTGGCTCCTATATGTTCCCAGTCCCCTCTCATCCCTGTGTGACATTGGTTTTTTGAATGTCTATGTATTCTATGGCTGATTGATTATGTGCTAGACTTACACTCTTCAGAACTGATTTCAAAAAATGTTTTCTTACTGTTCTCTTGAATGATTTTCACTCTAGGCCTTCTCTTAAAACTAATTTCTATTTCAGAAAACCTTTTCACTCCTAGAATCATCTCTATACTGTTTTCTTATCAAAAAATTTTCAAAACTATGTCAAGCACTCTCACTTTACTCTTAAGTCCATAGGTTCTGCCCCTCCAGTGTGTGTACTGCGTTGGGATCCTTTTGAACTCTGGCACACTGGGGCTAGCCATTCCACACTGTACATGTTTAGTCCCTATTGGGGAAAATCTGGTGTGACCACTGCCGGGATCCTTGAGGTCCTTAGGGAACTCTGACACACCTGGACACAGACTTGGCTATGAAATCCTTGGCATTTGAGACTACTGAAGGCCTGGTATCCCCAGGTTTGTTTTGGACCTGGTTCAGGCTCCCTATAGTTTAATTTATACTTCATTTACGTAATTTATGTAATCCTGGTCTATAATAATCCTTTGTAAAAAGATATTGGCGTAACTAGTGAAAGGGAGGGTAGCTATATGATCCTGTGGGGTAAAGTTGGGTAGGACTCATGCTTTAGGATTTACAATATGCTAACCCGCTCTAGAAATCATGTTCTAGGCTTGTGCGGTGCACTAGAAATGATGTTCTAGGATTGCTATGTTATTTGCATTAAAACTATGCTGAATCTGTGCATTAGATATCCTGTTTTAGGGCACTCACATTTACTGCTTTGCACATTAGAAACATGTAGTAAAACATCACTCTATTTTTGATTCTGTATAATTCATGATCATTTAGAAATCATGCCACTAGGCTATTAAAACTGCCTAGTAAAATAATCATCTCTGTGTGCATTAGATATCCTGTTCTTAGGACTCTGTTTGCATCTATTTTGAATCATGTCTATTTCGACTAGATAAATAACTGTCCATGAAAAGGTTTAAAATAGCTTCGCGCGTATATCATGTCTCTAAATACAAAATAGTATAAATCACTTGTTATAATTTGTATCACCTAGATCAGCATGCCTATAGGTTGAAATAATATCAAATTGTTTAAATAGCTTCTATAACTTTGATTGAGTATAGTCCCACGCCTAGGCAAGCCTTAGGTAGTTAATATCCTTGCATACAATTGGAAACTGTATTTTTGATTGTTTACTGCTAAGTTTTACAGGATTTAAAATCAGTAGGCAAACTGATTAGGACCCTGCCATTGAGTTTGTAAAACAATGTTGCATATTCTGTATATTAATGTTCACCTAGACATCCAGTCCTAGGACTCTTTCTTTGAAATTACCTGAATCTATGTTTGAGGCGTGCTGCTTATTTGTCTATATATGTGGAGGCAAACATGAGCCCCTTAACTGCTTCCCCTATTTGATTGTCCTATGTGTTATTTGCTGGCGCCTAGATTTTTCCCTTTTGAATACCTTAGGGGTTGTCTAGAACTACCCAGATTTAGAGGTCCTAAACTCCTCCGGGACCACAAGGAAGTGACGGGTAACAACACTCTTAGAGTTCGTTAATCAACCCGCTTATATAACTGCTAAGAGGTGGGATAATGTGTAGTAAAAGGATATGATGACCTGTGCGCTAATGCAACGTGTATCCCCTCGTTGATGAGTGATTACCAGGCATTGCATGGATATGATCCTATTGGATAAACAACTTAGGCCCCCTTTCACCCATTTACATATGTTTGCTTAGAATGCTAGTCTGTTAAAACCTTTATTCATTTACTTATGTGTGCTTAGACTGCTAATCTGTTTAAAACCTTTATTCATTTACGTAATGTGTGCTTAGACTGCTTATTCACACCTGATTAATTCACAAAGTAAGTTTGGCCGGGACCCACAGCAGACTTCGAGGGGCGCCTAACTCCTTCCCCTTGAAGTAACTTCAAGCCCTTATCCTATCTCTGGTTATACAATTAATGTTATAAATAACCCGTAATAGGTGCCCTAACACACCTTAATTCGTTAGGTGGCGACTCTTCAAATTCCTTACATCCCTTTTCCCAAAAGGAAATGAGTTGTCCCAATAATGTCAAACCCTGACTAATCCGAAAGGAGAGGAAAAAGGGGGGCGCGACACTTATCCTAATGCAAGAAGTGGAGACAGGGCTTAGTCTCGTGCAAAGAAAAGGCAATGCTTAGCCTTTTGCAATTTCGAAGGCTCAGCCTTTTGCAATATCGGAGGCAATGCTTAGCCTCATGCAGGGAGTGGAGACAATGCTTAGTCTCATGCAGGGAAAGGCAGTGATTAGACTTATGCAGTGGGGAGGCAGTGCTTAGTCTCATCCAAGAAGTGGAGACATGGATTAGTCTCATGCAAGGAAAGGGAGGCATGGCTTAGTCTCGTGTAAGGAGAAGGCAGTACTTAGCCTTGTGCAAGAAATCAATGAGTGACTATGAGAGAGTGAAGTATTTCTTAGCTGGATGTGTTTGTGTTCTGGCAACTCGTCGTCATGAAGGTAGTGGTTTGTTGCGCGTATGTATTCACGAACGTTTATATTGTGTTTATCGTGCCTACATTCAAAGAAAAATCACGAGTTTCGAGGGGGAAGGTTGGTTCATGTTGTCGACTCCTTTCTTTGCCTTCTTGTCTTGAGGTCCTTCTTGAGTTACCCTGGGTAACCTTTGGCTGTCACAGAAACAACGTTTTCGAAAAATATGTATGCATTTGACAAATTATTTGCAAAAAATGTAGTTGTTTGAAATGTGTTATAGTATGTAAGATCAAACAATTTAGATGAACCGGTGCTGTGACACATTTAGAGATATTGCAACCTCCTTGCTTTAGAATTTTGAGGTCCTCCTCAAAATTCTGCCCCAGTTTAAATGCATACTTCTAACAATACTTTTTGGCTATTCCACTTATGACGAAGTCGGCTGAACTTGCGATCTTGCCCCAATTTCTGATCATGGGAAAATGAAGATTTTATTAAGATTTGACTGAACCCACAGGGTTGCCTATGTATCCCCTCTTAAACGGGAATCAGGTCAAGTGTAGTTTAGTTACATCAAATGAAGAAATGCGAACAATCCTAAACATAGTATCTCTTGACTGTGTCTGAGTTGATAGGTTTTTGCAAAATTTCTCTGTCCATTTCTGAAAGTACGAGTGATCCTCCTGTTAGTACCCGATGACCCATGTAGGGACCCTGCCAATTGGGTGAAAACTTCCCCTTGGATTCATCTTGATTTGGGAATATTCGCTTTAGCACCAATTGCCCCCGGTGTGAATTGGCTTGGTCTGACCTTTTTATTAAAAGCTCTTGCCATCATGTTCTGGTAGAGTTGACCGTGGCATAACCCATTCATCCATTTCCCATCAATGAGAGCTAGTTGTTCGTAGTGGCTTTGTACCCATTCTGCATCGCTGAGCTCAACTTCTTGTATAATTCTTAAAGAAGGGATTTCTACTTCGGCAGGTATAATTTCTTTTGTACCATAAACCAATAGGTAAGGAGTTTCCCCAGCGTTCTTCAAACCAAACGACATCATTCTGTAACAGTATATTCCCCACAGCGTGATGAAGGCTATCTTTTCAGCATACTTCTCATCCATCCAGATCTGATGGTATCCTACGAAGCAATCTACAAAGGATTGGAGTTCATGTTTGGCACAATTGTCAATCAATATGTGTATTATTGGGAAATGGAAAATCATCTTTGGGACTCGATCTGTTTAGATCTCGGTAGTCAACACATACTCTGACTTTCCCATCTTTCTTCGGAACTGGCACAATGTTGGCCAACCAAGTCGGGTACTCGACCACTCTAAGAACCTTGGCTTTTATTTTCTTGGTGACTTCCTCTTTTATCTTCAAACTCATATTTGGCTTGAACTTTCTGAGCTTCTGCTTTACTGGTGGACATGTAGGATTAGTGGGCAGCTTGTGAGCCACTATGGTGTGCTCAAACCATTCATATCGTCGTAGGACCATGCAAAGATATCTTCATATTCTTTTACGAATCTGATGTACTCTTCTTTGTCTGACGGTGATAGATGAATGCTTATGCGTGTTTCCTTGACCGTTTCAGAATCCCCTAAGTTAACTGCTAGACTTCGGTTTGTTTTCCAAATTTTCCACCTCTCTGACGATTTCCTCGGGTATTGTATCATCTTCCAGATCCTCGGAAACACTATCCTTAAGTTGCGTTGTCTCATTACATGTCACAGTCGCAGGTTCATCAGGATAGGTAATAATAATGCTGTAAGGAAAGAAAAATGTAGAGAATAATAATAAATACGAAAAGTAGTAATGCATTAATACAATTTTAGAAATGTCAACAAGTGCGGCTCGATGAATCCAGCAATTATTTCAAAACAAAGTACTGAAAATGTCTCAAATGTTCAAAACTATTTTAAAATAATTGATGCTAATTTGCCAAGCTACCCAGGAACTCGGTGGGCCCGGGATGGTGCAGCATTCCAGTTCTTGAGAACAACTCCTTTCTCAACGGTCTGAATGATAAGGTCTTCCTCCTCCTCCTACTCCTCAACTATCGCACTGCAATCCATATCTTCTTCATCTAGAAACAACTTCCTCATTCCAGCTAAGACTTCATCTTCCTCAGATCCCCACATTATGTTTGCTTGTTGGAATGTCTGATACAGAGGTGGTACCAGTTGTTCCAGTGGATAATAAGGACAACACCATGGTGTTTACCTATCCTGGTACTCTTTCCAATTATATTCATAATGCTGTGGTTGTACATGTTTGGTGATCCCTTGAAGGTTTTTGCTAAGACCTTTGCTAGCTTCATATCCTGTCCATAGTAGTATTCTTTCTATCTTGTTACTCCACAATTGATCATTTTCATTTGCGTTGACTCACTCAATGCGATGGTACATCTCTCCACCCAGCTTCTTCCTATTGGTGTATATGGGATTACTTCTATCTCCATGAATAATCACCTCATGATGATTCCATTCAAACTTCACAGCCTGATGCGGAGTAGAAGCCACTGCCCCAATGACATGTATCTAGGGTCGTCCCAACAATAGGTTATAGGTAGCAGATATATCCAGCACTTGGAACTCGACATCAAACTAGGTCGGGCCCATCTGTAGTTGAGGTTGATTTCTCCAATTGTAGCTCTTTGGGATCCATCAAATGCCTTCACATTTATGCTTCCCATCCGTATCTCATGCAGGCCTTTACCCAACCTCTTTAGAGTAGTTAATGGGCATATGTTTAGACTGGATCCTCCATCTATTAGGACCCTAACGATGAATTTATCCTCAAACACTGTGATATGTAATGCCCTATAGTGACTTAGTCCCTCTGGTGGTAACTATCTTCATGAAAGGTGATTTTATGGCTCTCCAGTACCTACCCGACCATATTGGCCATCTCCTCACTAGTGATATTGGTGGACATAAGCTTCACTCAGCACTTTCATCAAGGCATTCCTGTGTGTGTCGAAATATTTTAGTAGTGACAAGATGGATATCTGAGCGGGAGTTTTATTCAGATGATCGATGACATAACATTCTCTTTCTTGTAACTTTCTCTAAAGGTCATCAGTACTGGTCTCAACAATAGGCGTCTTGGATGTAGCTTCTTTGTTTCTTCCCCCCAAGTTTTTAGGTGTATAAACTCTGCCAGTTCTAGTTATGCCTTGTGCTACACCTGTCTCTTCCATCTTAGATATTCCTTTTCTCCTGGCTTCCGCAACATAGTCCCATGGGATGGCATCAGAGTTGTAGGATGGTGTGGGAGCTACCATAACAGTGAAGGGTGCAGTTACTTCGACCTCAAATGGTGCCTGGGTTTGTACCACAACTGGTGTGAGGATGGCCGGAGATGTCATAGAATCATCCCCATCTCGAATGAGTCTGATTGACCCTTCTGGGTCCCATTATTCGTCAGTCTCTATTACATTCACTTCCTCTCCCCTGTGATTCGGGAGAGGATTGTTACGCATATTTGGTGCAGTTTTTTTTGCTTGTATGACCTTGTTGTCGTTCAGTGTCTGAATTTTGTCTTTTAGTGTGCGACACTCATCGATTGTATGACCCTTCATGCTTGAATGATAGGAACATGTATAGTTGGGGTTAATACACTGAGAAGAATTCTACATAGCAACAATAGTGATGGGAGTGACATAACCAGTAGCCTTCAGCCTTTCGTATAGCTGGTCTCTGGGTTCATCAATTGGGGTGTATTGTCTAGGTGGTCTGCGATCAAGTTTGGACGTGGTTTTTGGTAGTTTTGGCGAGCGGGTGGAGGTGAATGGTAATATGAGGGTTGAGTGCTATAAGTGTGGTAGGTGGTAGCAGGTTGTTGGTATCTGGGGAGTGAAGGATGATATGTGGGTGGAGGTGTTTGGTATGTAAGAGGAGACTTAGGACCTTGGGCTACCATTATAGCACCTACTTCCTTTTTCTTCGAAATACCTCCCGATTGCAAGGCTTTATTTGTGGCCTACAGTGCCTCAAAATTTGTTACCATCCCACTTTTAATCCCTTCTTCTATTCTTTCTCCTAGCTTGATGATGTCGGAGAATTTGTGGTTATCAATAACCATCAACCTTTCATAATATTGCGGGTCTTGAGCTCTGACGAAGAACCTGTTCATTTGTTCTTCTTCGAGCACTGGCCTTACTTTTGCAGCCTCAGATCTCCACCGAGTAGCATATTTGCGGAAGGTTTTTGTTGGTTTCTTCTTGAGGTTTTGAATGTAGAAAACATCTGGTGCGTTCTCTGTGTTGAACCTGAATCTGTCCATGAAGTCTGACACCATGCTTACCCAACTAACTCACTTCTTCGGGTTTTGGCTTATACCAAGACAATGCATCTCCTGTGAGGCTTCGCATGAATAGTTTCATGCGGATTTTTTCATTTTTGGCCACTCCTATAAGTTTGTCACAATATGTCCCCAAATGAACTTTCGTATCACCAGTTCCATCAAACATTTTAAATTTGGGAGGTTTATAACCCTACGGTAATTCTACATCCGGCTGAATGCACAAAGTCTTCATAGTTTAAACCTTCAATGCCCTTACCACATTCGACATTCTAAACTCTGCCAGTGAGCTTTTTGAGCTCCTCCGACATATTCTTAATGAGCAGGTCCTTCTCGGTCGATTCAGGTATGTATACGGTTTGTTGCGGGGTGTGGGGTAAGGTTTCCACATATATTGGATTGCTTTGATGGACTCCAGGGACTTGGGCATAAAGGTGGTCATTTGTTGAGTTTTGGGGATCAGGAGTAGGTTGTGGTACATTCTGGGGAGTGTGATAAGTGGTAGCATGTGGGTATTGGGTTGGATGGTGATGGCGTTGTTGAGGAGTTGGTGCTGGGGGAGTATTAAGGTTTTGAGGAGGTGCAGGGTACTGGTGTAATGTAGGAGGGTTTGGTGGCGGGTTTTGATTTTTTGTGTTTTGCGGTGGCGTTTGGTGCTGGGTAGTTGGATTTTGTTGGTTAATATCAGGGAAATTGAGGGTGAGAGAGAGGTTTGCCAAGTTTCAGACCTGCTCAAGTTCTCCTTGTAACTCGAAGATTTTTTGTTCCAGACGTAAGACCAGTTCATTCTGCGCCGGAGTGCTTCGGTTGTCGAAAGTTTTTCTCTGCCATGGTAGCATTTTCCTTTCTGATACCACTCAAATCATCCATTTTCCCTTTTCCCTTGTTCTTGCTTTTAGGATTTCTTGGTGTAGGAGGAGGTGGAGGACCTCTAGATCTAGTGTGATATGCCAACGATGCCAGTATGCACGAACCAACCTTGGGGAATGGGAATAATCAAAAGGAAGAAAAAGCAAAAGGTAACCAAGTTAGTAAGGGGTATTGAAAGAATGCTTGCAATATTAAACATGTTTTTCAAAGTCATGTAATAATTCACGTCCTAATTTAGGAACCTCGTTGTGCCCGAGGTAGGCCTAAGCGACACATAGACTTGGAGAGAATTGATGCCAATAATTGCGTCATTTCATTAATGTAATAATGAGCCAAACCTTCACTAAATCGACAATAATAATAAAGTTACTAATGGCCTTTAGCCTTATTACAATTGAAATCTAAAACTAAGCTAGAAACAATAAAGAACCTTATTTGCTAGTCCACTTGGTCCTTGAAGGACTTTCTCTGTGCTTGGCTCTTTTACCTCCATCAATCAAGTTCCCTAAGTCGCGTATGCCCAACAATAAGTAAGTCTTTGCTAGATGCCCTCCTTCACTTCCATCCGTGTTTTGGAAATCGATAAGCCTCTTTCTCATCTTTCCCTTAAGCTCCATCAATCCCTGTTCCAGATATCCCAACCTCTCTGTTGACTAAGTGGCGATTCCCCTCCAGTTATTTATAGCCTCCATGTCCACTTTGTGCTGTTCCAGATTTCCCCTCCTATATTTCACCTGTGCCTCAGAAACATCATCAATGATCCTGTTTTCCAAATTGACCCTCGGCTTGACGTCTCCTGCTATATCATCTACCAACCATGATGGATAGAAGTACACATGACCATCATGATATTTGTCTTGCTCAATAGTCTCTTTTTCCACAATGACCTTCTAGTTCCACATATGTTGTGCCTCGAACTTGAAAGGAATGGCATCCCCTTTTAAATCTTCCTTGTACTGGACCATGTTGGAAATCGGAGGTATGACTTGTTTTCTTCACGCCTGTCTCTTTACCCTTATAGGAGCGTAAGGATAAATGCCTCGCAACCCGATCAGTACTAAATGAGTAGTATCCCTTGACCTGATGATGAACTCACTGCTAGAAAACCATTCAAACATCTAATGTACCTTCTCGTCTGTTAGATTGCTGAAGAAACGCATCCAACTTACACCACTTCCAGGCTGTGCAAACCTATCTAGGATAAATGTCATTTTCTTTGGATGGTGGTAGGCTATGTAGTCATTCATTAGCCTCGCAGAAGCTCTTGACGATATTCTCCCCTATGAAAGTGTTCCAATATCCAGACTTGCAGTAACAAATACAACCTTCAAACTGTCTGAATCCCTGCTTGCACAGATCTAAAGAGCGGTACAGTTCAGCTAGAATCATAGGGATGATGGTGTAGGTTTTCCCCTTGATGCCTTCCATTAAAGTCCTTGCAACCATGGCTAAACGAGTGTGAACCCTTCCGCCTTTCATTGTAAATATCAACAAACCCAAGAAGCAAAATGATGAACACATAAACCCCATGGTGCGTCCTACCTAGGGAAGTAATGGTAATTTCCTCATGATGAAGACTATATGACTTACTATGTCCATAACGCTCATAAAGAAACCTAAAAGGGATGTCAGATTTCTTTAAGCAAAGCAATTCTTCATTTTTCTTTAAGCCCAACATCTTTAGAAAACCGCGAGGGGTGCGATCCTCTGGTACTAGTAACCCCTAACTATCCCATGGAAGCTGAGCAAAGCCTATTATTTCTTCTAAGAGAGGAGTCATTTATATGTCACCAAATCGGAATACCGCTCTTTTCTCATCCCAGATCATGGTAGCAGCCTCAATCAATGCCCTATTTGGTTGAATGTTAAGCAAAGATGGCAAGTCACCAAGTACGTTCTCACATGGTTCTTGTGGCAACGCGCAAGGTCTTTCCACCATTCAAGTAGCAAAGGTGGGATGTTTTGGACCATGCTGAACCTAGGGACTCCATGCTTCATTTTTTGCAACAAATAAGTTAGCCCTTTCCCCCTCTAGATTCGGCCACTTACACAATAATGATCAAAATATTGGCACATTTTCTCCAAGTAATGCACATAACATGATGGTGTCCATTGGGATTGTAGAAATCCCGTCGGAATTTGGACAAGGCTTATCTTAGCGGGCTATTACGTTAACAACGTTCTGGACCGTACTAGTTTTAACATGATGCTTGTACATTTCACATTGGAGTAGGATTTCTAGAATGGTCTAGACTGGTACTCTGAAGTGGACAACTTGAGAGGGAAAGGCACAAGACCATTGGTTGCACCCTGATGGACTAGTCTACCGCAAATAAGCCTTTCCGATTTTAAAAAAGGGTAATTTTGGAAGAGCGCAGACACTCATCAAGCGCCGCTATGTTAATAATTAGCACGAGTGGAATATGATTTAGAGCATGCTTTATGCAAAGATAATAACACGTTGCCAAGTATTTGCATGATATAATATGTAAAAGCAGTAAAGAAAATAGCAAAAGTAAACATGGAAAGAGAAGATAGACAAAATGAAGAAGTCTGTTTAGTTCATAAAAATATATGCAGGAAATAAAGCAGATAAGGAAGTAGGGAAGGGAAAGGCATGACATGGCAGTCTTAGACAAGATGAAAAGAAATGAAGAGTGGTCATAGCAAATAAAGATGAATGGGGTAAGGGATGTGCATGTCATAACAGATTTAAACAAATAAAGGTGAATAGGGGAAGGGATCTGCATGTCATTGTCGCGCCCTTTTTCTTCCTCGCGGAATCGGGTTTCGACATTCAACAACTCCTTTCCTTTTTGGGAGAGGGGTATGGAAATTGAAGAGTCGCCACCTAACGGATTTAAGGTGCGTTAGGGCACCTAATGCAAGTAACTCATGAAACCGGTTTACATTACTAGAGATTGGGTAAGGGCTTGAAATTACCTCGTGGGGAAGGTGTTAGGAACCCCTCGAGGTCCACAACGGTGGGTGCCTGCCAAACTCACTTTTGGTGAATTAGTCATTAAGCAAGTAAAGCAGTTTAAGCACACATATAGATTACAAAAAAAAAAGACATGGGAATAAATGGGTCCTAGGTTTATTATCCTATAGTATCACATCTGTGCAATACTCGGTAAACTTTCCTCAACTAGAGGGGTTACACGTAGCATTAGCGCACAGGGCATCATATCCTTTCTACCCAATTACCCTCCCCTTGGTGATCATATAAGCGATTCTAATTAAACGTACTCTAGGCGTGCATTACCCGTCCCTTTTCTTATGGCCCTGAAGGTGTTTAGGACCTCTAACTAAGGCAGTTCTAGACACTCCTAAAGTGCTTAAAATGAGAAAATCTAAGCGACAACAAAGAACATATAGGACTGTTAAGTAAAAGAACAATTAAGGGGATCATGTTTACCTCCACAAATAAACAGATAATTAGCACGTCTCAAAAAAGCAAAATTTCAGATGTTTCAGAAAGGTCCTAGAACAGGATATCTAGGTGAGCATGACAAGCAGAGAATATGCAGCATTGTGTTAAGGCAAAGTGATAGAAACCTAATCAGCTTGCCTACTAATTTTAGAATCTGTTGAATCTGGGAAGTTCACAAATAAGCAAGGCATAGTTTTACAATTCGCACGATCTCAATTATCCTACAGGCTTGCCTAGGAATGGATCCGAGGTGTCCTATAAACATGTTGTCTAGGTACTGAACCTTACATAACCGATTTTATACATTTATCTCTGTAAACACATTATCTAGGTGTTGGGACTTCTTTTAAACTTACCCTTATAGACATGGTTGCTATTAATTTTATGCGATAGAGGCAGGGTATTTATGTGAGTGCCATAAGAGTCCTAAAGCATGGTTTCTAATGCACATAAAATAATGATCATGATTTTAGGCAGAATTAATAACAACCTAGTGACAGGATTTCTAAGCAGACATAAATATGCAGAACTCTGGAAAGAAGAAGTTTAGGAGAAATAATATGATGCACCTATAAGCATGTTTGCTAGTGCACAAACAATCTTATAAGCATGGTTTCTAATGCAAACAAATAATCCAAATCATCCTAAGGGCAAGATTTCAACCCGGTTTCCCCCACAAAAAATCATATGAAAATCCCTCCCTTTTACTAATATCCCCAATATCTGTTTACAAGAATTATTATTACAGACCATAAATGAATTGCAGTAATAAATAATGCTATACTATAGGGAGCCTGAATAGGCCCAAAATTAAACCTGTAGGGCCAGACCTTCAACCAAATCCAAAGTACCAATATCTCATAGGGCCCAATAGGGTATCCTGGTGCATCAAAGTTCCCAAGGGCCTCTGGGACCCCGGGCAATGCTCACACCAAGGATCCTTTAAAGAAAATAGTTTTTGTGCAGTGTGGAAGAGCCAACCCAGTGTGTCAGAGTTCGGAGGAATCTCATGGATTCCTAGGCTGTCAGAGTTCGGAGGATTCTCATGGATTCCTAGGAAGTACACACACTGGAGGGGCAGAACTTAAGTAATCTAAGAGTAGAAGTGAGAGGGCTTGACATAAATGAGACGACTTTAGGAAAATAGACCATAAGTAGAATAGTTTAAATGTGAAAATACTTTAGGAATGGAAATAGTTTAGAAAACATATTAGGAGTGAAAAACATGTTGAAAACCTTTTGAAGGAAAGGAAGGTTCAGCAAACAAAAACATAGTGACAAAAGCATCACATTGCCCAGATTCAACTTCAGTTTGTCAATTAGTTCTAGGTGTACAAACAGTTACACGAAAGGGAGCAGGGGTTGGGAACACAAAACACTTGAAATAAGAGCACATAAGGAGGATAATAAAGAGAGAATTTTGAACTAAGTACACAGAACAAGCAGGGGATGATCAACAACCAGCAACCAAATTCATAACATTAAAACACTTACTACTGACTCCGAGTCTTAACAGGGAAATCATACTTGAAGCTAAAGTGGTAATGGACAGCAAAGCATAGAGACAGAATGCAGGAATAGTCATGATGAGGACATGGGTCTACTATATAGAATTAGTCATGCCACTTGGGGTTAATCAGATAAATTAGGAGTCTGAGATGCTAAAATGAGCGTGCTAGTTGAAGGAAGTAAACAGGAATTCAAGTAAATATGCTGGGTAAAGTAACAAACAAGAAGAGTGAAACCTAGACATGCTAGTTAAACAGTAAACAAAGTAGACAGTAGTTATGCTAGTATAGAAAGACACAGCCTTAATAGAAGCAAAGAAACAAAGAGCACATAGATTTGAATCTCAGAATGACATTGTGATAGGAACATACCAGTTAAAGAAGCAAATGCAGAAAGTAAAGTAGGTAGAATTCCATAGTTTAGTCTTGGCTTTCAGCCGACTAGTAATGAGCACAAGTAGCAGAAAAGAGATGAGAGTAAAATTTTTCGTGTGTGTGTTTGAACTATTGTTCGTGTCTTAGAGGTAGAATAAGAGTGTATATATAGCACTTAGGGAGTAGAACAAGTAAGGTAAAGAGAATCAGAGTTCAATCAATTAAGGATCAATCAACCAAATCACATGATCAATTCCCATAAGGGATTCCAGAATATACCCCTTAATTTTGGGATAATCAATTAACGGTCACAACAGGAGGTTTAATTAAGGCAAAGAATCCAAAATCATGCCATATAAAGAGTCAGTAAAATCCCCAAACTTCTGTTCCTTAATTAAGGGAAGTAAAATAGGGAAACATGTCACAAATAAGGAAAAGTTTCAGCATACAAATTATAATAGGGTAATTAATAGGACATAATCAGTAAAAATCCTTAAAGAATACTGATTTTATGGGCAAGAATTACTCAGATTCTCTAAATAGAAATCGACTAAGTAAAACCTCACAGAAATACAAGATTTAACAAGAAAAGCAGGTTCGAACCAGTAATAGAGATCAATTAGGGCAAAAATCCCAAAGCATACTGGATTTGACAGGGAAAACATTTAAATCCAAAAGATGGAATAAATGAATATGACTGGCATCACAGAAATAACCAAGATATTGAAACAAAATTGAAGAAATCAACATATCACACATAATCGTCTAGGGTTTGAACATTCATGCAAAAATTAGTCAAGATTATGAAGAAACAATTAATTAAACACTGAGAAGTTAGAAAAGTCTTTGAAGCAAAGTCTGGGATGAACCTTAGTTTTAGAAAGAGTGATTAAAAATTGAAATAGTTAATTAAAACAAGGGATTTTTAAAGGAAAACACTTAATAATACTCGAGTTACCTCAGATCTATAAAGATCTGAGAAGGATCGACAATATCGAACTAGGGTTTTCAGAAAATAGAGGAGATGAAGAGAACCAGTCAAAAACCCCATGAATTCGTCATAAAAACAAGAGGAAATCCTTACTTATAAACGAAAATGGCCTGAGACAGGCTGGTAAACAAGTTTCAAAACTAGAACAGGTTGGATTTCCTCGAGATCTTCTCAAGGACTCATGAAATCAGAGAGCCATGGAGTATAGGAGACCAGGGGTGGTCG
Organism: Nicotiana paniculata; assembly: GCA_005239505.1. Classification (NCBI taxonomy): domain Eukaryota; kingdom Viridiplantae; phylum Streptophyta; class Magnoliopsida; order Solanales; family Solanaceae; genus Nicotiana; species Nicotiana paniculata. Next base: position 14,281 of record MDKI01121275.1, read on the forward strand.
GAGAAAGCACAGAAACACCATAAAAAGGATGCTCTCGCCGGTGACGGCGATTAGGGTTAGGGTGTTTTGAGAGAGAATGGGAGAGGTTAGGGAACCAATGACAACGGAAATGAAAGAGTGAAGGGGGGTTAGGGTTGTTGGTGAATTAAAATGGTAAGTAAGGTTGTGGACCGTTGATCTAAAGGATCAACAGCCACGATTGAACGAGGTTATTGGGTCGGGAAGGTATAGGTTGTTCCTGGGGGGTGAAATTGGGCCGGTATATTAAGGGGCTTGGGCTAGTTTAATGGGTTAGGTCCGAAAAAATAAAAGTAATAAAAGGGCTATTTGTTAAATACCCAATTAATTGGTAAAAAAAATAATTTATAAAATAATTAACAGATTGTAAAAAATGATTTTCATGCATAGAAATGTTGTAAAATAATTACTCAATATTGTAAAAAATATAACAAGCTATTTTCTTGTAAAATAATGTAATAATGCATGCATGGGCTATAATTATAAAGTTATTGTAATTATAACCCAAGAAATGTAAATACGGATATTTGTAAAATAATGTAAGCTTAATATAAATATAAACAACAAAATTAAACTATGAAATTATTATAAAGTCATTTGTGATGCAATTTGTAATTATTTATATGTGTAAAATACTGGGATAAATTAATTAAAAATGTAAAAATTATGGGAAAATATCAATTGATGCTAATGCATAGTTTTGAAGGTACATATGCATTTGAAAAAATATGATAGGAAAAAATTGGGTATCAACAACTGCCCCTCTTTACCCGGGAATGATGAAAGAATTGTCGGGTAAATATATGATGGCCAATTTTGATCGAGCGAAACAGTTTGAGATATTTAGGCCGCATTCTGGTTCCTGAGCTGCCTACATATATCTGGTTTTACAGGAATCAGGCCGTGTGTAGTTCTAGATTCATCAGTGGAATATACCGGTGAAGTTATCACAAGAACGGACATGAGGTTTTGGAATAGGTGAAAAAAATTGTTATGGTGAGCGGTCAGGTTTGAGATAATTTGAAAGAACTGGAGCGGGATTGCTCCTGTTGGGTAGCGGTTGCTTATCGGGTCACCTGCAAGTAAAGAGATACTACGAGCATATATTTGTGCGTAAATTTTAACATGATGCAATTTCCCTTCGGACCATGAAAATTGTGTTTGGACGGTTGAGGATGATGTCTTTAGACCATGATGTCCTGGGCTATGACTTGTTTAATGATGGATTCACAGGCCATGAGATGATGTTCTCGTGCAATGAAAATGATTCCTCCAAACCATGACGCCTTTGAATAATGATATGCTAGTTTGAGAGATCCTCAGGCCATGACATGGTGTCTTCTGGCTATGCGGATGATGCCTTCATACTATGACGCCTCCAGACGAGTTGACGATATTTCAGCCCATGAAATGCAAAGGTATGATGCTAGGAGCAGCAAGACAGGGCTTAGTCCTGTATGAAGTTGAGGGAAAAGCTTAGTCTGAAAGCAGGGAAGATAGATAGTAATGGGGAGACAACGCTTAGTCTCGACAAATAAAAAGGCAATGATTGGCCTTATGCAAATAGGAGATAGGGCTTAGCCTCATGCGAGGTCCGGGACAGGGCTTAGTCCCATGCAAATGGAAGGCAGTGCTTAGCCTTATGCAAATGGAGAGGCATGTCTTAGCCTCGTGTTGATATGGAGACAAAGCTTAGTCTCATGCAAGATTTAAGGACAGGGCTTAGTCCCATGCAAATGGAAGGCAACGCTTAGCTTTATGCAAATATGGAGGTAGGGCTTAGCCTCATGCAAGATTGAGAGAGCGCTTAGTCTCATGCAAAATGAAGGAAACGCTTAGACTTATGCAAATATGGAGGCAGTGTATAACCTCATGCAAGATTGGTACAGGGCGTAGTTCCATGCAAAGAGAAGGCAATGCTTAGCCTTATGCAAATATAGAAGCAGGGCTTAGCCTCATGCAAGATTTAGACAGAGCTTAGTCTCATGCAAAGAGAAGGAAATGCTTAGCCTTATGCAAATATGGAGGCAGGGCTTAACCTCATGCAAGATTGAGACAGAGCTTAGTCTCATGCAAAGAGAAGGCAATGCTTAGCCTTATGCAAATATGGAGGCAGGGCTTAGCCTCATGCAAGATTGAGACAGAGCTTAGTCTCATGCAAAGAGAAGGAAATGCTTAGCCTTATGCAAATGTGGAGGCAGGGCTTAGCCTCATGAAAGATTGAGACAGAGCTTAGTCTCATGCAAAGAGAACAAATAGTAAGTGATAGCAGAGTATTTCTTAGCTGGAAGTGGATTCGGTATCGTTGTTGTTATGAAGGTTGTGATTTTGAGGAGTGCATATTCCTTGTTCTTGCATTCAAAGAAAAATTGTGAGTTTTGTAAAGGGGGAGGTTGGTTCGTGCCTCTGTTAGCTTGCTTTGCTCAGTCTGAAGATCCTGTTCAAATCATTGGGTCTAGCGTTTGCTAAACAAAGTTATTTCAAAAGCAAGCATGCGTAGTTTTCAAAGTCATAGTAAAAAAAAAAATATTTTTTAGAAAATTGGTTAGATGAATCAGTGACTGACACGTTCCGAGACATTGTGACTTCTCCTGCCGTAGAATTTTGAGGGTCCTCCTCAAAATTCTGCCCCAGTTAGATGGACAAACATTTCTGACTGCTGTATATGCTGCGATCGGCTGAACTTGATTCAGAATTTTGAGGGTCCTCCTCGAAATTCTGCCCCAGTTTCTGATGGTGGGGAAAATGGAAATTTGATTGAATTGTGACCGAACCCACAGGGCTGCCTATGTATCCCCTCTCAAACGGGAATCAGGTCGAGCATAGTTCAATTACAATCATATGCGGAAAACATAAATAGTTACACATAATATCGCTTGACTGAATCTGAATTGATTGGTTTTGGCCAAACTTCTTCGTCCATTTTTTCGAGTATGATGGCCTCCCCTGTCAATACTCTGTGAACCATGTAAGAACCTTGCCAGTTGGGAGAGAATTTCCCTTTGGCTTCATCCTGATGCGGAAGGATCCTCTTCAACACCAGCTGCCCGAGTGTGAACTGTCTCGGCTTGACTCTTTTGTTGAAGGATCGGGACATCCTGTTCTGATAAATTTGTCCGTGACATACCGCATTCATCCTTTTTTCGTCTATGAGGGCTAGCTTCTCATAACGACTCTTTATCCATTCTGCGTCGCTCAGCTTCTTGCATGATCCTCAAGGAAAGAATCTCTAGTTCGGCGAGAATAACAACTTCAGTACCATAAACCAGCAAATAGGGTGTGGCCCCGGTTGATGTGCGGACTGTGGTACGGTATCCCTGTAAGGCATGGTAATTTATCGTGCCACTTTTTGTGATTCTCTACCATTTTCCTCAGGTATGACATCCTCTTCCTCTGAATCACTGTCCTTTTTTTCCGTTGCCTCATTACATGTCACAGTTGCCGCTTCATCGAGATAGGAAATAGTAATGTTGTATAGATAAAGATATGATAGAGAAATGGTAATGGTAATCATAAATTCATTTAAAGCATCAAACAAATGTGATTTCTTAAAAACAACGTTTTTGGAACATTGGAAATATTATTTTAAACAAAATGCCAAAAAGGGAAATCATTTTTTTCAGAAACAAAATAAATAATGTTGTTCAGCCTTGCTACCCTGAGACGTGTCGGGCCACAGATGGTCTGACAATCCAGTTCTTGAGGAATGATCCTCTCTCCACAGCTTTGATGGTAGGGCCTTCCTCTTCCTCCTCCTTAAAAATTACACAGAAATCCATGTCATCACCTTCCAAGAACAGGTTCCTCAAGGCGGAAAATGCTTCTTCCTTCTCTGATCCCCACATGATGTCGGTCTGCTGGAAAGTCTAATTCAGGTGCGGTATAGGCTGCTCAAGCGGATACTAAGGACCATGCCATTGTGGTGACCAGTCTTGAAACTCTTGCCAGGTGTATTGATATCCTAGTTCAAAAGTGGTACCATTGTGCTTTAACTGTATTGGTTTTGAGACACCCTGAAGATTTTTCCGAGACCCTTGCCGGGTTCATATCCTCTCCATGATAGTAAACTTTCTATCTTGCTACTCCACCACTCATCTTTCTCGATCGCGTTGACCCTCTCGATATGATGATAAGTCTCTCCACCTAGCTTTCTTGTATTTTCAACCACAGGGATGGTCTGACGGGTGTAAATAGGGTTGCTCCCGTCTCCATGGATAATCACTTCTTGGTGGTTCCACTCGAACTTCACTGCCTGATGCAAAGTTGACGCCACATGCATGTATCCAGGGTTATCCCAACAACAGATTATATATTGCATATATATCCAGCACATGGAACTCGACAGCAAACCATGTAGGCCCCATCTGTAGACAAAGATTGATCTTTCCAATGGTAGCTCTTTGAGACCCGTCAAATTCCTTCATATTCATAGCCCCTTCTCGTATTTCATACAGGCTTTGCCCAACCTCTTCAGTGTTGTCAATGGGCAAATATTAGACTGGATCCCCCATCTATCAGAATTCTGGCAATGAAATTGTCCTCACATTGCACTGTGATGTGCAGTGCCCTATTATGATCCAAACTCTCGGGTGGCAGCTCTTCCTCGTGGAAGGTGATTTTGTGACTTTCCAGCACCTGTCCCACCATATTGGCTATTTCCCCGCCAATGATGTTGTTAGGTACATATGCCTCACTTAACACCTTTAAGAGAGCATTCTTGTGCACTTCTGAATTCTGTAGTATTGACATGATAGATATCTGAGCATGAGTATTGTTCAAATGATCGGTGATTGAATACTCCCTTGCTTTCACTTTCCACCAAAGGTCATCCAGGCCTGTTTCAATCACGGGCGGTCTGTTAGAAACCTGCTTACTGGATTCTCCTAACCGCTCTGGTGTATAGACTCTTCTTGTTCTAGTCATTACTTGCAAAACGCCGAATTCTTCTATTTTGATCTTTTCTCTTCTTCTAGCTTCGGCCACATAATCCCAGGGTACAACCTTGATGTCGAAAGATGGTGTGGTTGACACTATCACTACGAAAGGTGTGGCTACTTCCAATTTGAATGGTACATGCGCAGCTGTGGGGGGTGCTATCTCAACTTCAAATGGAACTGATACAGCTACCTCAACCTCCACTGGAGGCTGTATTTGTACAATAATAGGATTGAGTGTGATCGCGGTTTTCTTAGGATTGTCACACTCTTTGATAAGTCCAATTGATCCCTCGGGATCCCATTCCTCATCGGTCTCTATCACATTGATACCTTCACCCCTTGATCTGGGAGGGGGTTGTTGCAGGAGTTGGGCGTAGCTCCTTTGGCCTGAATGGCCTTATTATCAATCAAGGCCTGGATCGTATCCTTCGGTGTTTGACACTCGTCAATGGTGTGCCCTTTCATGCCAGAATGATATGCACATGTCTTATTTGGGTTGAACCACTGGGATGAATTCTCCACGGTCGCAACAGGGATAGGAGTGACGTAACCAGCAACCTTCAGCCTTTCATACAGCTGGTTAATGGGTTCGGTAATGGCAGTTTAGTGTTTAGGTGGTCTGCGGTCAAAGTTAGCCGAGGTCTTGGGTAGTTTGGACGAGTTGGAGGTGACTGAAAGTGAGAGGGTTGGGAATTATATGTGTGATAAGCAGTGGCTGGTTGGGAATATCTTAGAGGTGATGGTTGATATGTGGGCGGAGGTGCTTGGGATGTAAGCGGGGAGGTTTCATATACAAGTGGAGTTTTGGGTTCTTGGGCGACCATTACTGTTCCCGCATCTTTCTTCTTTGATATACCCCCTGACTGCAATGCTTTGTTTGTGGCCTGTAATGCCTCAAAGTTTATCACCATAACGCTTTCAATGCCCTTTTCAATCCTTTATCCTAGTTTGATGATATCGGAGAACTTGTTGTTTTCAATAACCATCAATTTTTCATAGTACTGCGGATCCTGTGCTTTGACGAAGAGCTTGTTCATCTGTTCCTCGTCCAATGTCAACCTGACTTTGGCTGCTTCTGACCTCCAATGAGTGGCATACTCGCGGAAGGTCTCAGTGGGTTCTTCTTTAAGGTTTGAATGTAGAAGACATCCGGCGCATTCTCTGTGTTAAACCTGAATCTGTCCATGAAGTCAGAAGCCATACTCACCCAGTTGGCCTACTTCTTAGAATCCTGGCTGATGTACCAGGATAAAGAATCTCCTGTAAGACTCCTTATGAAAAGCTTCATTCAGATCCATTCATCCTTTCCGACCCCTACAAGCTTGTCACAATAAGTCCTCAGGTGAACCCTGAGATCACCTGTTCCATCAAAAATTTCGAACTTGGGAGGTTTGTAATTCTCCGGCAGTCCTACATCTGGCTGTATGCATAGGTCTTCATAGTTGAGACCTTTTATCCCGTTTCCTCCTTCGACACCCTGAACCCAACTTGTCAACTTCTTGAGCTCTTCAGCCAGGTTCTTTAAGAGCAGGTCCTTCTCAGAGGATTCTGGTGTATAGTATACAGGCTGAGTGGAGTGAGGTAGGGTTTCCACGTATATAGGGTTGTTTTGGTGATTGGGAGTTTGGGTATAATGGTGATCGTTGGTGGAGTTCTGGGGTTCGATAATGCTTTGTGGGGAATTTTGTGGAGTATGGTAGGTGTTTTGCTAATATTGTGGAGGGATAGTTTGATTCTGTGGAGGGGTTGTTTAATGGTGAGGTGCGGGAGGATTTTGTAGGTGTTTGTTGGGTGTGTTTTACGGTGGTGCAGGGTTCTGAGTGTTTGAATGGATGACATCTGGGATATTGAGTGTGAGGGATAGATTTCCTAAGCTCCGGACCTGCTCGAGCTCACCCTGGAGTTCTAGTATTTTCTGCTCAAGTCGTGATACAACATCATTTGGGGCCTGAGTACCTCGGCCATCAGAAGCTTCTGCATGTTCAACATGTGTGTTGTTGTCTCTTCTAGTGCCGTTCAAATCATCTATCTTTGCTTTCGCTTTGCTTTTTGGTGGACTTGCAGAAGGAGAAGGTGGAGGGCCCCTGGATATAGTATGATAAGCTGATGATGCCAGTATGCATGAACCAACCTTTGGGGAATGGGAATAATCAAAATAATGAAAGAAAAACAAAAGGTAGACAAGTCAGTAAGAGTTCTGAAAAGAGTAATTGCGGTATTTAAACACACATTGCAGGAAGGTAAATATACATCCTATTGTGGGGGCCTCGTTGTGCCCGGGGTAGGCCTAGCGACAAGTTGTTTTGGAGAACTTAGATGCCAATAAATGTGTCATTTCATTAATATAAAAAAACAGACGAATCTCAAAACGACACTAGGATAATAAAAGACAAGTCACTACTGGCATTTGGCCTTATTACATTTAGGAAAAAGCAGGTAAATCTAATCTACTTGGTCCCAGAAGGACCTTCCCCATGCTTGATCTTTCTGACTCCATCAATCACGTTCCCTAGTTCGCGCATGACCAACAACAGGTATACTCTTGCTAGATGTCCTCCCTCGCTTCCTTCAGCATTCTGGCAGTCAGTGACCCTCTTTCTTATCTTTCCTTCTAGCTCCATCAAACCCTGCTCCAGATATTCTACCCTTTCATTGGAGGTGATAGCCATTTCCCTCCATTCCTTGATTAATCTCTCGTCTGTCTCGTGTATCTCCTGATGTTTGGCCTCGGAGTCATGAATCCTTTTGCGCAATTTGTTGTATTTTACCTGGGTTTCTGCATCTTCGTCTATGACCCTATTTCCCCGACCAATCCCTGGCTCAACTTTCCCAGCTAAGTTTTCCTCCAACCATGCCGGGTAAAATGGTGCATGTCCCGCATGATACCTGTCTGGCTCGATGGTGTCCTTTTCCACAATAATATTTGAGTTCCACATATTCTGAGCTTGACACTTGTAAGGGATGTCGTCATCCTGAAAATCTTCCCGAAAATGACTTATCATTGCGACCCGCGGTATGATCTGCTTCCTACCTGCCTGCCTCATAACCCTTATGGGAACATAAGGGTAGATTCCCCTTAATCCGATCAACACTAAGTGAGGAGCATCCCTTGACCTGATGATGAACTCGTCAGTAGGGAACCATTCAAACATCGAATGAACCTGATCCTCAGTCAAATTGTCGAAGAACTCCACCCATTCCTTAGCACTCTCTGGTTGAGCAAATCTGTCTGGAATATAAGTTATCCGTTTGGGGGTGATGGAAGGTAATATGGTCATTCCACACTCTTCGTGGAAACTCCTGGCGATATTGACCCTTTTGGAGATGCTCCATTAACCACAACTGTAGCAGCAAATTTCAGCCTTCGAAATGTTTGGACCCTTTCTGCCAGTGGTCCAAGGACCGGTAGATATCAACTATAATCATAGGGACTGTGGTGTATGGTTGTCCATCGATTCCCTCCGTTAGAGTCTTGGTGACCATAGCCACCCTAGTGTGAATTCTTTCTCTTTTTGTCGGGAACACTATCATACCCAAGAAGCGAACAATGAACACGAAAACTCTGCGGTGAATATGACCCAAGAAGGTGATGGAAAAATCATCATGGAAAATACGGTAGGACTTGATATGACTGTATCTCTCATACAAGTAGTCAAATGGTATATAAGATTTCTTTAAGCACTCCAAATCGATGTTCTTTTACAGACCTATCATTTTCCCCTACCAATGTGATTTTCCGGTACCAATAGCCCAAGGCTGTCCCAAGGTAGCCCAGCAAATTCCCCGATTTCTTCTAGGAGCGGGGTCATTTCTATATCCCGAAGCAAAACATTGATCTTTCACGATCCTAGAACATGGTTGCAGCTTCTATCAACATGTTATTTGGTTGGATGTCTAACAGGGAATGTAAATTTCCCAGGACTTTTCTCACATGTTTCTTGTCACTTGAGGAAAGATCTTCCCACCAATCCAGTAGCAGTGGTGGTATATTTTGGACCATGCCGAACCTGGGGACCTCGTGCCTCATTTTCTGCAAAACAGATAAGGTTAGACCCTTTCCCCCTCCAGATTCGACTATTTATATATCCATGATTAGCATATTGGCATTCAGTTCTCCAAAAGTAATGCACAAAACGTGGTTGCGTTTGTTGGAATTATGGAAACCCCGGTGGACTTTTGGATAAGGTTTGTCTTAAAGGGTTATTATGTGGACAACATATTAACCCGGCTAGGTTTGACCATGATGCATGTGCAGTTATAATCAGAGTAAGGTTGCTATGGGGGTCTAGACCGGTACCCTCAAGCGGACAACTTGAGGGGGAAAGACACGAAACTGTCGATTGCACCGCTGATCGACTAGTTTTACCGCAAATAAGCCTTTCCGAATTTAAAGGGAGATATATAGGAAGAGCGCAACCACTCATCAAGCGTTGCTATATGATTGATTACGCACGAGTGGAATATGATGTTGAGCATGATTTATGCAGCAGTAAATAGCATGTTGTCACATATTTTAGCATTAGGAAAATAATAAATGTAGTATTTAATAATTGAAAGACGTTTAAGAAAGGAAACAAAGAAATAAGTCAGTTTCTGCAGTAAAGGGAATCATAAATGCTCAAAACGGGCAATTAAATTCACATAAGGGGAAAGAGAAAAGGTGCGCACGTATTAACAAAAATAAGAAGCATGCTTAAGACTAATTTACAAAAAGCAAGTTTGTTATGGTAAAATCCTAAAGTCCCCAACAGAGTCGCCATGCTGTCGCGCCCCCCTTTCTTCCTCGCGGAATCAGGTTTCGACATTCGTCAACTCCTTTCCTTTTTAGGAGGGGGGTATGGAAATTGAAGAGTTGCCACCTAACAGATTTAAGGTGCGTTAGGGAACCTAATGCAAGTAACTCATGAAACCAGTTTACATTACCAGAGATTGGGTAAGGGCTTGAAATTACCTCGAAGGGAAGGTGTTAGGCATCTTTCGAGGTCCACAATGGGGGGTCCCGGCCAAACTCACTTTTGGTGAATTAGTCATTAAGCAAGTAAAGCAGTTTAAGCACACATATGGATTACAAAAAAAAAGACATGGGAGTAAATGGGTCCTAAGTTTATTAGCCTATAGGATCACATATGTGCAATACTCGGTAAACCTTCCTCAACTAGAGGGGTTAAATGTAGCATTAGCGCACAGGGCATCATATCCTTTCTACCCAATTACCCTCCCCTTGGTGGTCATATAAGCGATTCTAATTAAACTTACTCTAGGCGTGCATTACCCGTCCCTTTTCTTATGGACCTAGAGGTGTTTAAGACCTCTTATTAAGACAGTTCTAGACTCTCCTAAAGTGCTTAAAAGGAGAAAATCTAGGTGACAACAAAGAACATATAGGACTGTCAAGTAAAAGAACAATTAAGGGGCTCATGTTTACCTCCACAAATAAACAGATAATTAGCAAGTCTCAATCAAGCAAGATTTCAGATGTTTCAGAAAGGTACTAGAACAAGATATCTAGGTGAGCATGACAAGCAGAGAATATGCAACAATGTGTTAAGGCGAAGTGATAGAAACCTAATCAGCTTGCCTACTGATTTTAGAATCTGTTGAATCTGGGAAGTTCACAAATAAGCAAGGCATAGTTTTACAATTTGCATGATTTCAATTATCCTACAGGCTTTCCTAAGCGTGGATCCAAGGTGTCCGATAAACATGCTGTCTAGGTACTGAACATTATAGAACTGATTTTATACATTTATCTCTGTAAACACGTTATCTAGGTGTTGGGACTGCTTTTAAACTTACCCTTATAGACATGGTTGCTACTGATTTTATGCGATATAGGAAGGGTATTTATGCGAGTTCCATAAAAGTCCTAAAGCATGGTTTCTAATGCACATAAAATAGTGATCATGATTTTAGGCAGAATTAATAACAACCTAGTGACAGGATTTCTAAGCAGACATGAATATGCAGAACTTTGGAAAGCAGAAGTTCAGGACAAATAATATGATGCACCTATAAGCATGTTTCCTAGTGCACAAACAATCTTATAAGCATGGTTTCTAATGCAAACAAATAATCCAAATCATCCTAAGGGCATGATTTCTATCCGGTTTCCCCCACAAAAAATCATATGAAAATCCCTCCCTTTTACTAATATCCCCAATATCTGTTTACAAGAATTATTATTACGGACCATAAATGAACTGCAGTAATAAATAATGCTATACTATAGGGAGCCTGAATAGTCCCAAAAGTAAACCTGGAGGGCCAGACCTTCAACCAAATCCAAAGTACCAATATCTCATAGTGCCCAATAGGGTATCCTGGTGCGTCAAAGTTCCCAAGGGCCTCTGGACCCCGGGCAATCCTCACACCAAGGATCCTTTAAAGAAAATAGTTTTTGTGTAGTGTGGAAGAGCCAGCCCCAGTGTGTCAGAGTTCGGAGGAATCTCATGGATTCCTAGGCAGTACACACACTGGAGGGGCAGAACTTAAGTAATCTAAGAGTAGAAGTGGGAGGGCTTGACATAGTTGAGATGCCTTTAGGAAAACATACCAGAAGTAGAATAGTTTTAAAGTGAAAATACTTTAGGAATGGAAATAGTTTAGAAAACATATTAGGAGTGAAAAACATGTTGAAAACCTTTTGAAGGAAAGGAAGGTCCAGCAAACAACAACATGGTGACAAAAGCATCACATTGCCCAGATTCAACTTTAGTTTGTCAATTAGTTCTAGGTGTACAAACAGTTACACGAAAGGGAGCAGGGGTTGGGAGCACATAAGGAGGATAAGAAGGAGAGCATTTTGAAGTAAGTACACAGAACAAGAAGGGGATGATCGACAACCAGTAACCAAATTCATAGCATTAGAACACAAACTACTGACTCAGAGTCTTAACAGGGAAATCATACTTGAAGCTAAAGTGGTAATGAACAGTAAAGCATAGAGACAAAATGCATGAATAGTCATGATGAGGACAGGGGTCTACTACACAGAATTAGTCATGCCAACTGGGGTTAATCAGATAAATTAGGAGTCTGAGATGCTAAAATGAGCATGCTAGTTGAAGTAAGTAAACATGAATTCAAGTAAATATGCTGGCTAAAGTATCAAACAAGAAGAGTGAAACCTAGACATGCTAGTTAAGCAGTAAACAAAGTTAATTAGACAGTAGTTATGCTAGTATAGAAAGACACAACCTTAATAGAAGCAAAGCAACAAAGAGCACATAGATTTGAATCTCAGAATGACATTGTGATAGGAACATACCATTTAAGAAAGCAAATGTAGAAAGTAAAGTAGGTATAATTCCACAGTCTAGCCTTGGCTTTTAGCCGGCTAGACAAGCAATGAGCACAAGTAGTAGAAAGAGAGATGAGAGTAAAATTTTGTGTGTGTGTTTGAACTATTGTTCGTGTCTTAGAGGTAGAATAAGAGTGTATATATAGCACTTAGGGATTAGAACAAGTAAGTCAAAGGGAATCAGAGTTCAACCAATTAAGGATCAATCAACCAAATCACATGATCAATTCTCATAAGGGAGTCCAGGATAGACCCCTTAATTTGGAGGTAATCAATTAACGGTCACAACAGGAGGTTTAATTAAGGCAAATAATCCAAAATCATGCCATATAAAGAGTCAGTAAAATCCCCAAACTTCTGTTCATTAATTAAGGCAAGGAAAATAGGGAAACGGGTCACAAATAAGGAAAAGTTTCAGCACACAAATTATAATAGGGTATTAATAGGAAATCATCAGTAAAAATCTTTAAAGAATACTGATTTTATGGGCAAGAATTACTCAGATTCTCTAAATAGAAATCGACTAAGTAAAACCTCACAAAAGTACAAGATTTAACAAGAAAAGCTGGTTCGAACCAGTAATAGAGATCAATAAGGGAAAAATCCCAAAGAATACTGGATTTGATAGGGAAATAGTTGAATCCAAAAGATGGAAGAAATGAATATGACTGGCATCACAGAAATAACCAAGATATCGAAACAAAATTGAAAAAATCAGCATATCACACAGAATCGTATAAGGTTTGAACATTCATGCGAAAATTAGTCAAGATGATGAAGAAACAATTAATTAAACACTGAAAAGTTAGAAAAATATTTGAAGCAAAGTCTGGGATGAACCCTAGTTTTAGAAAGATTGGTTAAAAATTGAAATAGTTAATTAAAACAAGGATTTTTAAAGGAAAACACTTAATAATACTCGAGTTACCTCAGATCTATAAGGATCTAAGAAGGATCGACAGTATCGAACTAGGGTTTTCAGAAAATAGAGGAGATGAAGAGAACCAGTCAAAAAACCCATGGATTCCTAATAAAAACAAGAGGAAATCCTTACTTACAAACGAAAATGGCCTGAGACAGGCTGGTAAACAAGTTTCAAAACCAGAATAGGTTGGCTTTCCTCGAGATCTTCTCAAGGACTCATGAAATCAGAGAGACATTGAGTATAGGAGACTAGAGGTGGTCGGAGAAAGCACAAAAACACCATAGAAAGGATGCTCTCGTCGGTGACGGCGGTTAGGGTTAGGGTGAGTTGAGAGAGAATGGGAGAGGTTAGGGAACCAGTGACGGCGAAAATGAAAGAGTGAAGGGGAGTTAGGGTTGTTGGTGAATTAAAATGGTAAGTAAGGTTGTGGACCGTTGATCTAAAGGATCAACGACCACGATTGAACGGGGCTATTGGGTCGGGGTGGTATAGATTGGGCCTGGGGGGTGAAATTGGGCCGATATACTAAGGGGTTTGGGCTAGTTTAATGGGTTAGGTCCGAAAAAATAAAAGGAATAAAAGGGCTATTTGATAAATACCCAATTAATTGGTAAAAAATAATAATTTATACAATAATTAAAAAAAAAATGATTTTCTTGCATAGAAATGTTTTAAAATAATTACTCAATATTGTAAAAATTATAACAAGCTATTTTCTGGTAAAATAATGTAATAATGCATGCATCGACTATAATTGCAAAGTTATTGTAATTATAACCCAAGAAATATAAATGTGGCTATTTGTGAAATAATTTCAGCTTAATATAAATATAAATAGAAAAATTAAACCATGAAATTGTTATAAAGTCCTTTGTGATGCAATTTGTAATTATTTATATGAGTAAAATACTGGGATAAATTAATTAAAAATGTAGAAATTATGAAAAAAAATATCAATTGATGCTAATGCATAGTTTTGAAGGTATATATGCATTTGAAAAAATATTATAGGAAAAAATTGGGTATCAACAGTCATAGAAAATTCAAACAAATAAAGGTGAAGGTGGGAATGGATGTGCATAAAGAAAGTAATCCACATAAGTCAAGTTCATCAGGGTAAGAGTCTAAGTGTAAATCCCCAGCAGAGTCGCCATGCTGTCGTGCCCTTTTTTCAAGAAAGCAGGTTTTGATGTGTGACAACTCTTTTAAGTGGAGTATCAAAAGAGAAGAGTTGCTACCTAACGGTTTTGAAGGTGCGTTAGTGAACCTATTATGCAAATAACTCTATTTTAACTAGTTTGCGTTACCAAAGATCGGGCAAGGGCTCAAATTACCTCGAAGAGAAGATGTTAGGCACCCTTTGAGGTCCACAACTGCGGGTCCTGACCAAACTTAGGATTATGTGGATTAGGCTAGGTGATCAACTAACAGAGAGAAAAATAAAAGTCAAAGAGTTTCATTATAACACAATGAGAATTGGTTCAAATTTTAAAGATTACAAGGATACAACTATAACGGTCTATATTAAATGACTAAGTGTATAAAGGAAAGGGGAGTCCTTAGTTTTTAGCCTAAAGGATTACCACGTGCAACATAAATAATACTTCGCAACTCCCTTTAGATATGAGTTGCTCATATTATTCAGCGGGCACAGACTATTATCTCCTACTACCCGATTACTATGTTGAAGTTGTTTACCTATGCGTGCACTGCCCGTCCCATGCCTATGGTCCAGGAGGCTTTAGTCCTATTATTCAAGTGGTTCTAGACTTTACTTAGGTTGCTGAAAAATGATAAAACTAAGCGACATTCAAAACAGATAAGACTTTAGGTAAATACAATTAAAGGCTCAAGTTAGCCTCCACATATAAGCAACAGATGCACGCGGGCAGTTTAGGCAACATAGATTTTTAGAATCAGAATTTAAGGTCCTATAGGCATGGTTTCTAAGTGACAAATCAGTTTAAAAAGAGAAGTCTCATGGCAGTGCTGCTATTCAGATTATTGCAATGACATGTTAAAAATTATAAACCTATAAGCATGAGATCTAAGTGATTTGCGCAAGGGGGCAGTGATAACCATCGCGAAACTCAGAATTATTATCGTTTGATCCTATTGGCATGCTTTCTAAATGAGTAGCTGTATTTATAGCTAGGTTCTAATAATAGTTGGCAGATTTACCACTTATTCCTATAGGCATGTTATCTAGGTGACCGGAGTAATAAGTTAACAGAAGCACTCTATTAGTTAATCAGTTAGGGCCCTATAGACATGCTATCTAGATGAGGATTAGAAGAGTATGAATTAATATAATCCTATAGGCATGTTATCTATTAAGTACACTGCAGTAGACATGGGAACACGTAAGCATAAACTCATGCTTCTGATAATGGACAAGATGAGTGAGTGTGTATTTCCCTATAGACATGGTTTCTACTAGTGTACAATACATGAAACCAAATAGTGTATATGGAAAGTTGGAAAGAATAACACATAGATCACATAGAACCTATAGTCATGTTTTCTACCCTTTTAAGCAAACATTAGAATATACCCGTTTTCCCAATTTCACTAAATCCTCAAGTGTTTATTTACAAATTATTACATGCCCAGATAATGAATATAAGTATAAATATATTACACACGGAACAATAGTAGGCCCAACAGCAGGCCCAAGAGGAGATAACCCAGTACTGCCTGGGCCTTCAACAAGCTCATTCTTCGCATTAGCAGTAAACCCGGACCTAAACTTGACTTAAGTATTAGAGAATACCAATTACAAGCTTCAAACTCATATATAGACCCATACAAAACAGAGGTGGAGAATTCACCCACCCACTAGTGGCAAATGAATAACTTAACCAAATAACTACTCATTGAATTAGTTAAGAAAAAAAAACTCCGAGTCCTCACACTCAGGAAACTATAAGCCAAAGGCACATAGACGAGATAACATTAAATGGAAGGCACATGAGATATATGTAAGGCAGGTTCATGTTTGTATTTCAAAAAATTGTTTGAATTGACAATATTGAGCAACATGAGCTAGCAAGCCACTTCATATAAAGGTTTTAACATGATGGTCTAATGAGAATACAAATACAAATAGCATAACATCAGACTAGTGGCACAGTTTGGAAACATACCATTTGGTTGAACATGAAACTTAACATCATGAGCATTGATCATAGCACAAAGATTCCAAAGAAACTTATGGTGAGTAAAAGAACAGATCAGCTCTACATTAACAGGACAAGCAAACATCAGGACTCCTGTCAGTCAATCATACATAAGAGAAGAAGTGGAACATTTATCCTAGAAGTCTTAGGCACTGCTAAAGACTACATGATTGAAAAGAAAGGAATACAATCATCAGAGTTACAGATAGCAGAGAAACCTATTTAGGCCAGATAGTAAGACAATGTCGTAACATAGGATGGTCAGGGATCGATTTGCAAGGTAACAGTAAAATACATATAAACGATTCAACAGAAAGAGAGTTATTAAGGCAAATTCTAGGCAGGCATTAATTCCATAGGTGTTTCAGTACAAATGTTCAAAGTGAGGTATAAGAAAGGGTTCGATACTAAACGGTCAATGTATGGAATTTAGACATACACAACACGACAACATCAAACAAGCATAACAACCCAAAATTCTTCCAAATTAACTAAACATGAATGAACATATGCAAACTTACACAAGTTCTGAGGAAGGATTGCTGAAGAATTCAAAGCAAGGTTGGTACAATATCATATTGTTTTATAGAGGTCCACATAACAAAGATATTCAGAAGCATGAACACGAACGTGGAAGAAATATAGTTGCGAAGGTTTGAACACTTACTAGTTTGAAATTAACAACAAATAGTGGAGAATCACTATGTCTGGGTTCGTTCTGACCATGTCTCTTCCTTGTCTCAATCAGGTTGAGTTTCCCGTGGCTGATTACTCTGTAGATTTATTGATCCGCGCCTCTTTGTTCCGTACCTCTTCATTGAATCATATTCAACTGTCGTGTTTTCCTTGGTCCACGTAGCTGGCTGAGCTGTCAGGAACCTTAGTAGCAAAGTAAAAACAACAACAACAACTCCAAACCCTAGTGCGTCAGAGTTCACTGGAGCTTCGAACGAGCCCCAAGCAGTGCTCGCACTAGGGAGGAAGATAGAGAGGATTTTAGTGGTCTTGGCTTTCAGCCGGCCAAGCACCCAAGTTTTATAATAATATAGAACAAGTGAGAGTGAGAGAACAACAATGATTCCTGTCCGTTTTAGGGGAGTTAGGAGAAAGGTTTTTATGGTGTTCAATTAACCAAATCCAAAAAAGGAAAACATCAATCAAATCACAAAAATAAGGAAAGAGTAGCATTAAAAAACGATTTGGAATTATATTAGGAGAAAACCAGATAAACACTAGTTGACAGAAATCAATGATTGGCCGAAGATCTTGGTGAATCGAACCCATATAGCCTTGCTATAAACGTATATAGACGAAATATTGTCATGATCTTAACGATTGAAGCTGCTTTCCCTTGATTCGAAGATTTGTACTTGCCAAAAATAGAGGAAGTACTATGTAATACCATAGTCTTGTAAGGAACAACGGGATAATCCATAAAAGGTACGTGAATCATGGTAGGAATCCATGAATCAATCGAATTCGGAGATGGTTGGTGAAGACGGCTAGGGTTTCTGAAGGAGGGAGGAGGAGAGACAAGGGAAATAGGGGTGGCAGTCTTAGGAAAATAAGGATTAGGGTTTGGGATTGGGTAATTAGAAGTGGTAGGGTGATTGTGGGCCGTTGATTTTGAGAGATCAATGGCCAAGATAAAAAATTGAGCGGGGTGGGTTGGTTTAACGGGTCGCGATCTGGTTGAGTTAAAAGGGTCATTTGATTTGGGTTTAAAGGGATCAAGCCATGGGTTTGGGATCTCTGTGGCAGTGATTTGGGTTTGTTTGGTCTGAAAATTAGCTCAAAATTGGTCCAGATTTTATAATAAGAGATTAAAGGAAAATAATTTAATAAATTAGTTAAACAAAAATATAAAAAATGGTATTTATGCAACTTAATAATTTACAACAATAGTAGAAGATTATAAAAGTGTAACAAATTATTTCGACCTTGAATAAAATGACGTAATAAATTGAAAAATATAGGCTATTATTGCACGATTATGTAAATAGACTAAAATACGAATGTAATATATATATATATATATATATATGGATGCAAATAATAAATTTGGATGACTAAGTCATCATAAATAATTTAAAGGAATAATTAGTAAATATTCGAGTAATTTAAATGAAAGAACATTAATTTTAACGTTCTAAAAATTATGGAAAATGCTTGTATAAATCTTGTAAATTAAATAATGATGCAAAATGACATTTTGAAAGTATATATACTATTTGAAAAAATGTGGGGGAAAAATTGGGTATCAACAGCGTTAGTCAAGCCGAAGGAAATCACTAGAAACTCATAATGGCCATATCTAGTACGGAAAGTAGTCGTCGGAACATCCGAGTCCCGAATATTCAACTATTGGTACCCCGATCTCAAGTCGATCTTAGAGAACACCCTAGCACCCTGTAACTGGTCAAACAGATCATCAATATGCAGCAACAGGTACTTGTTCTTAATGATGACTTTGTTCAACTGGCGGTAATCAATGCACATCCGCATAGTCCCATCTTTATTCTTCACAAATAACACGGGTGCACCCCAAGGTGATACACTCGTCCTGCCGAACCACTTTGCTAGAAACTCCTCAAGTTGTTCCTTCAGCTCCTTCAACTCTTTCGGAGCCATACGGTAGGGGTAAGGGGGTATATATAGGCTGGGTACTATAGCCAAGTCAATACAGAAACCGATATCATGATCTGGTGGCATGCCTGGAATATCAGAAGGAAACACATCGGAGGACTCCAAACTACTAGTACTGAATCAATCGCCGGAGAATTTGCAGTAGTATCCCGAACATAGGCTAGATAATCCAAATAACCCTTCTCGACCATGTGTCAAGCCTTCATAAAAGAGATGATCCGACTAGGTGTGCTGACAGACAAACCCTTCCACTCCAATCTAGGCAACTCTGGCATCGCCAACATAACAGTCTTGGCATGGAAATTAAGGATGGCATGATATGGAGATAACCAGTCCAAGCTCAAGATGACCTCAAAGTCGTTCATATCAAGTAGTAGAAGATCCTCTCTAGTTTTATAGACACAGAATGTAATAATGCAGGACCGGTAAACCCAATCCACAACAACAGAATCACCTACTGGAGTGGACACATAACATGAGTACCCAAGGACTCACGAGGAATACCTAGGAAATGAGAAAACAGAGATGACACATGTGAATATGTAGACCCTGGATCAAATAGTACTGAAGCATCCCTACCGCAAACAGAAATAATACTTGTGATCACGACATCTGAGGCCACTACATCTAGTCTTGCCGGAAAAGAATAGAACCTAGCTGGAGCGCCACCTGACTGGCCTCCTCCTCTAGGACGACCCTTCCCACTTGCCCTCTTGCCTCTGGGCAGCCAGACGGCTGGTGAGACGACTGTTACTTGATCATAGGTTGCTGACCCTACTGCACTGCTTTTCCCCGAAGCCTGGGGCATAACCTCCGCACATGACTAGGATCCCCGCACTCGAAACAACCTCTCGGTGCGGTGGACTGATGACCTGAAGTCTGACCCTGATGGCCTGAATACCCATTAGAGGAACCTTAAATAGCTGGTGGGCAGTAAGAACTCTCTAGCATGGCACTGAAATAGGGTCGCACTGGAGCACCCCGAGGAGGCGACAATGTTGGATATACAGGTCTGCTGGACTGACCCCTCATGAGCCAACCTCTACCCCTAACCGGGGCATCTCTAAACTCTTTGGAATATCGAAACCTCTTATCCCTCGTAGCCTGCTCTCGTCTATGCTGATGTACACCCTCGATCCTCCGAACTATCTCCACAATCAGATTGTTAGAAATCCCCATCTAGACCTCTCGGTCCATGGCGGTCTAAATACCAGTGTGCAACCCCGCAACAAACCTCCGCACTCTGTTTGCATCAGTAGGAAGTATCATAAGTGCATGGCAAGACAACTTAGAGAACCTCGCCTCATAGTCGGTCACTGACATCTGACGCTGCTGGAGCTGGTTGAACTGAAACTGCAACTCTTCCCTCTGAGAGGGGATAATGTACCTATCCAGAATGATACATGTGAACTTGTCCTAAGTCATATGAGGAGAATCTGCTGGTCTGCCAAGAAGATAGGACTTCCACCATCTACGGGCCCTGCCCTTCAACTAGAAAATAGCAAAGTCCACCCCATGGGACTCCAATATCCTCATGTTCTGCAGTTTGTCCCTGCACCGATAAATGAAATCATGGAGATCCTCATGTCGCTCACCTCCAAAGACAGGAGGATGTAGCCTATTCCATCTGTTCAATAGCTTTTGTTGATCACTGACCGCAACTGGTCTTGCCTGAGGTACAACTGCTGCCACTGGCTGGGCTCCACCCACGTGTAGTGTGCTCAGGGTTTGATATACAGCAACTGCATGCCTATCAACCTAAGCAGTAGGGGTCTGTGCTCCCCCTCCCGCTTGAGATGTGGCTGGGTCTACTAGAAATAAACCAGCCTGGGTCATAGTATCCATGAACCATAACATACGACCCATAACCTCCTGGATGCCCAGTGCTGACATGAAATCTACTGGGGCTGGCTCCGCCGCAGGCACCTCGCCCTGCTCCTAAAAAATGGGATCCTCTACTGGATCCGCTGGTGGTATAGATAGGGGTACTCTGGGACGTCCTAGTCCCTACCTCAGGCTGGTGCCCTCCCTCGGCCTCAGACTCAGCCTCTAGCAACAGGGGCAGCGGCTCTTCCCGAGTCTAGAACATCCGCCAACGCGTTCTCACCATCTGTGAGAGAATAAGAGAAAAACTTAGTATAATATCAACTGCACGATAGGAAATGAAGAAAAAGTAGTTTCCCAACACCCTATAGCCTCTCGAAGATAAGTACGGACGTCTCCGCACCGATCCGCAAGACTCTATTAGGCATGCTCATAACTTGTGAGACCTACATGAAACTAGTGCTCTGATACCATGCTGTCACAACCCAATTTAATTATAGGTCGTGATGGCGCCCAGCGCCGCCACTAGGCAAGCCAACGGTGAACTAACCACTTGTTTACCCTTTTTCAATAAATATTTATGTGACTAAAATTTCCTTGGTTTAAAGGGTTAAGATACAACAAGCTTAAAATAAGTAAAAATGAAAGCAATTAAATGCAGTCATAATCATAAAAATAACCAAAACCACAAGTCTACTAATGCGTGTGCCAAGACCTAGTGTCACAAGTGTATGAGCACTAATAGATTATTCAAAACTATAGCTACTGTTTGAAATCAAAATAGACAGAAATGAAAGTAAGGAGAGACTATAGGATACTGCGGAACGGCTTAGGAAATGCAACTCACCACTAAGCCTCCGGGTAACGTGGGTGCACGCAGGTGTGATCACCAGATGCACCTGCCTCAGATCCTGCACGGTTAGTGCAGAAGTGTAGAGTGAGTACATAAATAGCATGTACCAAGTAAGTATCAAGTTTAACCTCGAAGAAGTAGTGACAAGGGGTCGACTTCGACGCTTACTATGTGCCAATAATTTAATACAAAAATTCTAAAATAGTAGGAATTATCTAAATAACAACAATAACTCACTAACATGCAGGGACAATTAAATTCTTTCACAAATTAATAAACTCCAAATAAGTTGCTGTCATTTATACTTGTAACCTCGCAACTAAAATTTAATATCAAACATAGTTAGGCTCCGAGTATCATTAAGCACGAATTATACCGATGTTGTATGGCCTGATCAAGAATAACGTGTACACTGCCGAGGGATGTGCGACACGAACCATAGATGCATCTATTCCACTACCGAGGCGTTCGGACCGATCCACAAGAAGGGAGGTCACTTTATAAGCATTTAACTGTGATGTAATAATAAGGCCAATTCAGGATGCAATAAAATTTTCATTTACAGTCAACTAATCTGCTCAAAGCTTAAGCAAGTGAAACCCGGTCCTTTACAGTTCTTCCAATAAGTTTTTAATATAATTTATGCATTTAATTAGCAAGTAGGTGCAAGTATTACAAGTAATTCAAGATTTGGGTCCTATACTACCCGGACATAAGCATAAATAGTAGCTACGCACGGACCCTCGTCACCTCGTGCGTACGTAGCCCCCACAATTAGACACAAATATTAATTTGAATTACCTATGAGCTAAATTCCTTTATACAAGGTTAGACAAGAGACTTACCTCGTCCCAAAGCCTACTTTCCGGTCCAAGATTGTGCTCAAACCCTCAATTCAGTGCCAAACGAATTAAAGCTAGTCAAATGTTATATAAAATTATCAATACATGTTCAAAAGTTCATATTCTAACTAGCAAAGTGATTTACCAAGCCTATTTGAAGTATCCCTAAAATTCACCCCGGGCCCACGTGCATGGATTCTGGAAATTTTTGAAGAAAGTTGTTACCTATAACCTCATGAACTCAAATATATGATTTTTACTAAATTCCATAACCAATTTCGTGGTTAAATCTCATTTTTATAAAAAATCTAGGTTTTTCATCTAACCTATAAATTCCACAAATTTACATGTCAAAATCTACCCATAATCTATGTATTAAACTCACATTAGGTAGAAATTACTTACCCTCTAAATCCCTCCCTTTTGAAGCTCCAAAATCGCCCAAGTGTGTGAAAAATAGGAGGAAAGGGTCTAAGTCCCATATTTAAAACAAGGTTCTGCCCAACAATTTTCCCCTCCTTCGCGAACGCGGAAGAAGCATCACGTTCGATAAGGCCTAAGCTGCCTAGGCATCACAATCACGACATCTCACATGCAAATGCGAAGAGCAAAATGTATTGGCCTTTCCCGCCCCCTTTTCCCTATGAAAACACTAGAGGGGATTCGCGAACGCGTAGGTCTAGGTTCACAAGGCTTCGCGAACGCGAGAGCCTGACCGCGAATGCTAGAGCCTGACCGCGAACGCGAAAGGAAATTTCCCACTGCCCCAAATCCTTCTTCGCGAACGCGATGGCCCTCCCGAGTTGGCGAAGAAGGAAACCAGAATTGGAAAATCTGGTTTCCTAAACTTATCTCCGGGCAGTCTGAAATGCACCCGAGCCCCTCGGTACCCCGCCCAACTACACCAACAAGTCTACAAATATAATATATACCTACTCAAACTCTTGAAACACGTAAATAAACAACAAAACCAAGAATCACACCGCAAAACCAAATTGAATCAAAATATGAACTTCAAGTTTCCAAATCGCTCCCATCGCGCCGAATCTTACTTAGACTACTCGGAATGACACCAAATTTTGCATGCAAGTATTAAATCACCATACGAAACTATTCCCAATCTCGGAATCTCATTTTGACCTTCATATCACCAAAACCTACTCCAAACCAAATTTAAAGAATTTAAAAACCTTCATAGAGCCAACTTTCACTATAGGCGTCGGAACGCGCCCAGATTATCCAAAATCGATCCAAATATACGACCAAGTCCGAAATCATCATACAAACCTAATGGAACCGTCAAATCCCAATTCAGAAGTCGTTTACTCATAACATTGACCGAAGTCAAACTTAGCCTTCTAAAGCCAAACCATCGAACCAAGTGTTTTGATTTCAACCCGAACCTTTCCAAATCCGGAACTAACCATTCCTGCAAGTCATAAAATAGTAAAATCACATACAGGGAGCCTTATTTTGGGGAGTGGGGTTCTAAAAAGTAAAACGACTGATCAGGTCATTACAGGCACGCATGAAGCCTGACGATCTCGCGAATATAAACTCGAGCAAGCTGCTCGGAAGAATAGGTAGTCATCATAGGAATGAAATGAGAAAACTTGGTCAGCCTGTTCACAATCACCCAAACTGCATCAAACTTCCGATGGGTCCGCCGAAGCCCAACAACGAAATCCATAGTGATCCGCTCCCATTTCTACTCCGGAATCTCTAATTTCTGAAGCAATCCACCTGGTCATTGATGCTCATACTTTACCTGCTAGAAATTTAGGCACCGAGCTACATATTCCACTATGTACTTCTTCATTCTCCTTCACTATTAATGCTTCCTCAAGTCTTGATACATCTTCGCAGCACCCGGATTAATGGAGTACCGCAAATTGTGAGCCTCCTGGAGAATCAACTCACTCAAACCATCCACATTGGGCACAGTTAGCCTGCCCTGCATCCTCAATGCACCATCATCCCCAATAGTGACCTCTTTAGAATCACCGTACTGGACCGTGTCCTTAAGGACAAGTAGATGGGGGTCATCATACTGACGCTCCCTAATACGATCATAAATAGAAGACCGAGAGACCACACAAGCCAACACTCGACTCGGCTCAGAAATATCCAATATAACAAACTGGTTGGCTAAGTCCTGAACATCCAATGCCAATGGCCTCTCTGCTGCTGGTAGTTATGCTATGTTCCCCAAACTCTCCGCCCGGTGACTCAAAGCATCGGCCACCACATTGGCCTTCTCGGGATGGTACAAAATAGTGATATCATAGTCCTTAAGAAGATCTAACCACCTACGCTGACGCAAGTTAATATCCTTCTGTTTAAACAGATGCTGCAAACTCTGATGATTAGTGTAGATCTCACAAGGGACACCGTACAAATAGTGCCGCCAAATCTTCAAGGCATGAACAATAGCTGCTAACTCAAGGTCGTGGAAAGGATAGTTCTTTTCATGCACCTTCAGCTGTATGGACGCGTAGGAAATCACCCTACAGTCCTTCATCAACACTGTGCCCAGACCAACCCACAACGCATCACAATATACAGTATAAGAGCCCTAACCAGAAGGCAATACCAATACTAGGACTGTAGTCAAAGCTGTCATGAGCTTCTAAAAGCTCTCCTCACACTCATCGGTCCACCTGAACGGAGAACCCTTCTGGGTCATCCTGTTCATATGTGCTGCAGTAGATGAGAAACCCTCTACAAATCGACGGTAATACCCTGCCAACCCAAGAAAACTCCGGATCTTCGTAGCTGAGGACGGTCTAGGCCAACTCTGCACTGATTCCACCTTCTTCGGTTCCACCTTGATCCCATCACTCGATACTCCATGACCCAAGAATTCCACTGAGTCTAGCCAAAACTCACACTTCAAAATTTTTGCATGTAGTTTCTTTTCTCTCAAGGTGTAGAGCACAGTCCTCGGGTGCTGCTCATGATCCTCCCGAGTCCGTAAATACACCAGAATGTTGTCAATGAATACGATGATGAAAGAGTCAAGATAGGGCCATAACACACTTTGTATCAAGTGCATGAGTGCTGCTGGGGCATTGGTCAGCCCAAATGACATTACTAGGAATTCGTAGTGACCATACCGAGTCCTGAAGGCAGTCTTCGGGATATCTGGCTCCCGAATCTTCAACTGATGATAGCTTGAACGTAAGTCAATCTTGGAAAACACTCTAGCACCCTGTAACTGATCAAGTAGGTCATCAATACGAGGCAGTGGATATCTATTCTTCACTATAACTTTGTTCAACTGGCGATAATCAATGCACACATGTATAGAACCATCCCTTTTCTTCACAAACAAGACCGTAGCACCCAAGGTGACACACTACGCCGAATGAAGCCCTTATCAAGCAACTCCTGTAACTGCTCCTTCAACTCAAGAAGAGCCATATGATATGGAGGAATAGAGATGGGCTGAGTGCCCAGCAACAAATCAATGCCAAAGTCAATATCTCTGTCAGGCGGCATGCCCGAGCATGCTCGGAAGGTCAGCTGGAAATACATCGAGAAAATCCCTTACTACTGGGACTGACTCAACTGTAGGGGTATCAATACTGACATCTCTCACAAAAGCTAGATATGCGCCACACCCCTTCTAAACCATTCATCGAGCTTTAAGAAATGAAATAACTCTGCTGGAAGTATACTCTAAGGTACCTCTCCACTCTAACTGCGACAATCCTGGCATTGCCAGCGTCACGGTCTTAGCGTGACAATCAAGAATAGCATAATGAGGCGACAATCAGTCCATGCCCAAGATAATATCAAGTCTACCATGCTGAGTAATAATAAACCGGCTCTAGTCTCAAAACCACTAAGAACAACCAAACACGATCGATACACACGGTCCACAATAATAGAATGTCCCACATGTGTGGACACATAAACATGAGAACTCAAAGAATCACTAGATACGCTGATATACGGGGCAAAATAAGAGGACACATAGGAATAAGTAGAGCCTGGATCAAATAAGACCGACACATCTCTATGACAGGCCGGAACAATACATGTAATGATAGAGTCTGAAGCAGTAACTTCTGTATGAGTAGGAAGAGCATAATATCTAGCTTGGCCTCCCCCTCTAGGGCGGCTTCTACCTCCCTGACCTCCACCTCGAGCTGGCTGAGCAGTTGGAATAGTAGCTGGTGATGTAATCATAGCCTGAGGACCCGGTCACGGTGCTTGGGAAGTCTGTGGAGGTTCACCACTCCTAAGTCTAGGGAAATCTCTCACCATATGACGAGTGTCGCAACACTCAAAACAAGCTCTCGGAGGGCGTGGCTACTATGACTAGCTCGGGCCAGGTCTGCTGGACTGACCACTAAAAGCACCCCATGCAGGAGGTGCATTAGATAATGGCGGTGCATAATAAGGCTCATAGGGCCTAGAAAGGGCCAAAATACCACTTGTAGCTGGAAACGCTGAATGAATGAGGCGACTCATATAGCCCCTACAATAAATGCCAGACTCTCGAGACCTCTTGGCCTCCCTTTCCTCTCTCTCCCGAGCAAGCATACCCTCCAACCTCCTAGAAATACTCATAACCTGCTGGTAAGAAATATCCATCTCCAACTCCGGGGCCATATTAAGCCTGATACTTGGGTGGAATCCCTCAATAAACCGACGAAACCTTTATCAAAACATGGCAACCAAGGCTGGTGCATGTCGGACCAAATCACTGAAGCGAAATTCATAATCTGACACAATCATAGCACCCTGGCGCAACTGCTTAAACTCCACGCGTCTCTGAGACTCTAAGGAACATACTCCCTCAAGAACATGTCCGAGAATTGAGTCCAAGTAAGTGAAGATGCCTCAGTCGGACTACCCAACTCATAAGCACGCCACCACCGATAGGATGCTCCTCTAAGATGGAATGTAGTAAAATAAACCCCAATCGACTCCATTACGCCCATAGTATCGAGAATGTGGTGACAATCCTCCAGAAAAGACTGGGCATTATCTGTCGTCAATCCACTGAAGGTAGGAGGGTGGTACTTCTTGTACCTCTCAAGTATGAGCTGCTCCTCCTCAGAAGCTGTTGCCCTACCCTCGGGTCGAACTGGGGCTACCGGCTGTATCGGTATGATCTCTAGAACCTCGTCGACCTGAACCCGCTGCTCTGGGTACGGGCGGCGAGAGTCTGTTCTCCTCCTATGGCCTGAGATGTGGCAGAAGAAAGTGGAATCAATCCAGCCTAAGCTAAGGGGCTGAACATTCTTAGAAACTGGGCTAAAGTCTCCTAGAGGGCTGGTGCAGCAACAGGTACTTCAGGTGCCTGCCCTCTAGCTGGAGCTACTGGGGGCTCCTCTGTATCAGCTCGTGTGGGTATTCTCGCAGCACCACGTGGACGTACTTGGCCTCTACCCTGGCCCCGACCTCTACCCTGGCCCTAGCCTCTCGCGGCTTTAGCAGGGGACACGGGTACCTGGTCATTAGATCCTCATATACGTGTCCTCACCATCTATGAGAGAATAAAAGAAGTTTAAAATTTTGAAGTCAACAATTTCGCACGATAAGGAATCAAAGAAGTGTAATTTTTCCAAACAGTTCCATAGCCTCCTAAAGATAAGTACAAACGCCTCCGTACCGATCCGCAAGACTCTAATAAACCGGCTTGTGACTCACGACACCTATGAACCTAGAGCTTTGATACCAACTTGTCACGACACAAAACTCCCTTTATAAAACATCGTGACGGCACCTAGTCTCTATGACTAGGTAAGCCTAACAAATTGTGAAAATAAAAAAAACAGAAGTAAAACTTAACAACTAACTGCAATAGATAACCAAATAACTGGTAAAAATGCCGCTCGGCATGTACAATAACCAACACTCTAGTAATACACAATATTCCCAAAATCCAGAACAACATAAGTCATAAGCTACAAAAGGAAAGTAGTATCTCTATACACCAAAGTCTAATAAAAGAAGTACGGAAGGTAAATGACATAGGAGAGAATAGAGGGGACTCCAAGGTCTGCGGACGCGTCAGATATACCTTGAAGTCTCCAAACTGTCACTGGTCGATGATGACGTGGCTGATAAGAAGTCCTTGGATATACACACAAAACATGTGCAGAAGAGTAGCATGAGTACACCATAACGGTACCCAGTAAGTGCCAAGCCTAACCTCGGTCAAGTAGTGACGAGGTCAGGTCATGGCTCACTGGTATATAATAAATAAAGCAGGAGAATGTAGCAACATAATAAGAGACTGGAATTTAACAAAAGGAAAACATATCAAAATAACAGTACAACACACAGGGGTAAACAGCAGGGGATCTCCCGAGATACCGTTTAATAGTCCCAAGGTAAATATACAAAGAGATCTCCCGAGGTACCGCCTTGTAGTCTCAAAAGTAAATATGCAGGGAGAACTCCCGAGGTACCGCCTCATAGTATCAAAGTAAATGTGCAGGGAGAACTCCCGAGGTATCGCCTCGTAGTCTCAAAGTAAATATGCAGGGAGAACTCCTGAGGTATCACCTCGTAGTCTCAAAGTAAATGTGAAGGGAGAACTCCCGAGGTACAGCCTCATAGTCTCAAACGTAAACATACAGCTCAAACCGACAAATACAATAGTTAACAGCAAGAATGCTACAGTTAAGACTGATAAATATCAAGGAAAAATAGGAAATCAACTAGGCATGCTGCATAGAGTTCAAATAAGCAGTTAAAGCACGTAGACATGCGAAATTAGACTAAACAGGATAACTACACATGCTGGTATAACTCAATTAAGATGAGAACAGGTTACTACTCAGTAAAAGATCGGGTTTTACAACAAATATCCCATGTACGCACTCTTCACCTCACATACACGACACTCACATATCACAACAGTACCAAATCCTAAGGGGATTTCTCTCACACAAGATTAGGCAAGCCACTTAGCTCGAACCAAGCTCAATCAATCAGTAACAATGCCTTCTCCACAATTTTCCGACTCTGAATGGCCCAAATCTAGCCAAAATCAATTACATACCATAAAATATAACTATAAGAAACTATCTAATTAATGAAATCAAGGCTTAAGCAAGAAATTAGAAAATCACCTCAAAACGTCGACTCGAGCCCACGTCTCGGAATCGGGTAAAAGGTACAAAATATGAATACACATTCACTCACGAGTTCACTTGTACCAAAATGATCCAAACCTGATATCAAAAATCCCAATCAAAACTCAAAAATTCGGTTGAAGAACTTTCCATTTTTCCCAAAACTTTCAACCAAATCCAAAATTAAAAGGTGGAATCAACTATAGATTAATGGAATATAATCATAAATGAGTCAAGAATCATTACCCAATAGCTTTCTCTGAAAATCCCCCAAAACTTCGTCCAATTCCGAGCTCTTTATCTCAAGTTTTAATAAAAATTGCTAAATCCTCATTTTTGAAATGTTATAGACTGCCGAGGTATTTCCTTCTTTGCAAACGCGACCATGCCCTCGCGTTCACGTTGAACAATTAATCACTGACCAAAATTCCTCCTTCCCAAATGCGAGTGACCTCTCTCGAACGCATGACTTCCACTGCCTGCTTCTTCACGAACGCGATCTCCACTACGCGAATGTGTAGACAAAGCCTTGGAGTCCCATCTGCTCTACTTCCTCTACGTGAATGTGATGCCCCTTCACGCATCCGCGATGCACTCCTGAACAATCCTTCCCGAACAGTGCCCCCACTTCACTACCGCGAAGAGCAATTCTCCTGATGCCTCCAGCTCCTCTTCGCGAACACGGGACTCTGCTCGCGAACGCGAAAAGGAAATCAGAACTGGAGACATCAGAAAATCTGTAATTTCTCACAAGTCCAAAAAGATCCGTTAACCACCCAAAATCAACCTGAGGCCCCCGAGACCTCGACCCAACATACCTATAAGTCCTAAAATACCACACAAACTTAGTCAAGCCCTCAAAATGCATCAAACAACAACAAAAACATGAATCACCCTCCAATCCAAACTTAATGAACTTGAAACTTCAAACTTCTACAATCGATTATGAAACTTATCAAACCACGTCCGATTGACCCCAAATTTTGCACACAAGTCATATTCGACGTTACAAACCTATCAACCTTCCAGAATCAGAATCCGACCCCGATATAAAAATGTCCACTTGTGTAGAAATTGGGGTAGGTTCGTAATGCTGAATATAACTTGTGTGCAAAATTTGGGGTCAATCGAACATGGTTTGACAGGTTTCGACATCGGTTGTTGAAATAGGAAGTTTCAAGTTCATTAAGTTTGAATGGGAGGGTGATTTATTTTTTTAGCGTTGTTTGATATGATTTGAGGGCTCAACTAAGTTCGTATGGTGTATTAGTACTAGTTGGTATATTTGGTTGAGGTCCCGAGTGCATCGGGTGTGTTTCAGATGCTTAACGGATCATTTTTGGACTTGTTGGAATTACAGAAAATCTGGTGTCTAAGTTTCTGGTTTTTTTCATCACATTTGTGAGAGAGGTCTCGTGTTTACGTAAGGTACCTAGGAGGCCAGGTGAGTTTGTTCTTCACGTTCGTGATGTGGTTCCCGCGTTCGTGTAGGGTCAGACAATGTCAGCTTCCGCGTTCGCGAGGGGTCTCTCACATTCGTGAAGGAGATTTTGGACTGAAGGAAAACTTGTGCTTTCTTGGTTTGGCGGGGTATTATCTTAGGATCAAGGTGGATCCGAAGAAGGTAGAAGTAGTGCAGAGTTGGCCTAGACCGTCATCAGCTATGGAGATCCATAGTTTTCTTGGTTTGGCGGGGTATTGCCGTAGTTTCATAGAGGGATTCTTATCTATTGCAGCACCTATGACCAGGCTAACCTAGAAGGGTGCTTCGTTCAGGTGGACAAAGGAATACGAGGAGAGCTTTTAGAATCTCAAGACAGCTTTGGTTACAACCCCAAAATTGGTATTGCCTACAGGTTTGGGGTCTTATACTGTATATTGTGATGTGTCACAGATTGGTCTCGATGTGGTGTTGATGCAGGACGGTAGGGTGATTGCCTACGCGTCCAGACAACTGAAGGAGCATGAACAGAACTATCATGTCCATTACCTTGAGTTAGCAGCTATTGTTCATGACTTGAAGATTTGGCAGCACTATTTGTACGGTGTCCCTTGTGAGATTTACACCGATCATCGGAGTTTGCAGCATCTGTTCAAGCAAAAGGATCTTAACTTGCATCAGCGGAGGTGGTTGGAGCTACTTAAGGACTATGATATCACTATTTTATACCATTTGGGGAAGGACAATGTGGTGGCCGATGCTTTGAGTCGTCGGGCGGAGAGTTTGGGGAGTTTAGCATATCTACCAGCAGTAAAGAGGCCATTGGCGTTTGATGTTCAGGCCCTAGCCAGCCTGTTTGTGAGATTGGATATTTCTGAGCCGAGTCGAGTATTGGTTTGTGTGGTCTCCCAATCTTCTCTTTATGATCGTATCAATGAGCGTCAGTATGATGACCCCCATCTGTTTGTCCTTAAGAACACGGTCCAACATGGTGATGCTAAGGAGGTCACTATTGGGGATGATGGACCATTGAGGATGCAGGGCAGGCTATGTGTGCCCAATGTAGATGGTTTGTGTGAGTTAATTCTCCAGGAGGCTCATAGCTCACGGTACTCCATTCATTCGGGTGCCGCAAAGATGTATCAGGACTTGAGGCAACATCACTGGCGGAGGAGGGTGAATAAGGACATAGTGGAGTATGTGGCTCGGTGTCTAAATTGCCAGTAGGTGAAGTATGAGAATCAGCTGCCAGGTGGGTTGCTTCAGAAGTTAGAGATTTCGGAGTGGAAATGGGAGCGGATCACTATGGATATCGTTGTTAGACTCCCACAAACTAAGCGAAGGTTTGATGCAGTTTGTATGATTGTGGATAGGATGACCAAGTCAGCTCATTTCATTTCTGTGATGACTACCTATTCTTCCGAGCAACTGGCTCAAATTTATATCCGCGAGATCGTCAGGCTTCATGGCGTACCAGTATCTATCATCTCTGACTGGGGTACGCAGTTTACATCATGGTTCTGGAGGGCCGTACAACATGCGTTGGGTACTCGAGTGGAGCTGAGAAATATATTTCACCCTCACACGGACGGACAGTCTGAGCGCACTATTCAGATATTAGAGGATATGCTCCGTGCGTGTGTGATGGAGTTTGGAGGTTCGTGGGGTCAGTTCTTTCCACTTGCGGAGTTTTCCTACAATAATAGTTATCATTCGAGCATCCAGATGGCACCGTATGAGGCTCTGTATGGTACGCGGTGTCGGTCTCCAGTGGGTTGGTTCGAGCCCGACGAGACTAGATTAATGGGTACATACTTTGTTCAGGATGCCCTGGATATGGTGAAGGTGATTCAGGATCAACTCCGCACATCCCAGTCTAGATAGAAGAGTTATGCGGATCGGAAGGTTCGCGATGTGGCATTCATGGATGGAGAGCGGGCCTTGCTCCCGGTTTCACCTATGAAGGGCGTTATGAGGTTCGGGAAGAAAGGCAAGTTGAGCCCAAAGTTCATTGGTCCCTTTGAGGTGTTGGGGCGAGTTGGGGAGGTTTCTTATGAGCTTGCCTTACCTCCCAGTCTAGAAGGAGTTCATTTGGTATTCCACGTTTCTATGCTCCAGAATTATCATGGTGATCTGGCTCATGTGTTGGATTTTAGCTCAGTCCAGTTGGACAAGGATCTATCTTATGTTGAGGAGCCAGTGGCTTTGGACATGCAGGTTCAAAAGCTGAGGTCAAAGAACATTACTTTTGTGAAGGTTCAGTGGAGAGGTCAGCCAATCGAGGAGGCGACTTGGGAGACCGAGCATGATATGCGGAGCCTTTATCCTTATCTTTTCACCACTTCAGGTATGTCTCTATAATTATTCGAGGACGAACAATTGTTTTAAAAGGGGGAGAGTGTAATGACCAGTCAGTCGTTTTGAGAGTTATAGCCTTGATCCCCTGTTTACTGCTTCCCCGTATCTTTTTATGCTTAGGTGTCTTGATGGGGGGGTGTTGGTTGTGGTTTCAGAGTGTTTTGGGACACTTAGTCCCTAAACGGAAGCTTAAGTCTTTGGATTTTGACCATAGTCAGAACCGTGTGAAGACAACTCCAGAATGGAGTTTCGTCGATTTCGTTGGCTCCGTTGAGTATTTTGGACTTAGGGGCGTGTCCGGATTGTGTTTTGGAGGTCTGTAGCTTATTTAGGCTTGAAATGACGAAAGTCGAATTATTTGGAGATTTTGATCGATAGTGAACTTTTTGATATCGAGGTTGAATTCTAATTTCGGAAGTTGGAGTAGGTCTGTAATGCTGAATATGACTTTTGTGCAAAATTTGGGGTCAATCGGACGTGGTTTGATAGGTTTCGGCATCGATTGTAGAAATTGGAAGTTTCAAGTTCATTAAGTTTGAATTGGAGAGTGATTCATGTTTTTAGCGTTGTTTGATGTGATTCGAGGGCTCGACTAAGTTTATATGGTGTATTAGGACTGGTTGCTATATTTGGTTGAGGTACCAGGGGCCTCAGGTGTGTTTCGGATGCTTAACGAATCTTTCGCGAATGCGAGGGTGTGGCCATGTTCGCGAAGAAGGAAATGCCTGGGCAGAATATACCATTTCAAAAATGAGGATTTGGCCATTTTATCAAAACTTGAGTTTGAAGCTCAAGTTTGGACGAGATTCTGAGGGATTTTCAGAGACATCGATTGGGTAATGATTCAACACTTCATTTTGGTTATATCCCACTAATCTTTCATTAATTCCATCTTTAATTTCGGATTTGGGGTTGAAAATTTGAGAAAAATGGGAAGAAGTTCTTCAACTAAAACTTTGAGTTCTGAAAGGTGATTTGAGGTCATATACGAGTAATTCTTATATGGTTGGACTCGTGAGTGAATGGGTGTTCATATTTTGTGACTTTTACCCGATTCCAGGACGTGGGCCCGGAAGGCTTTTTGGGTCGATTTTCTAATTTCTTGCTTTTCCTTAGATTTCTTTAATTAGATTAGTTCCTTATAGATATATGTATGGTATGTAATTTATTTTGGCTAGTTCTGGGCCATTCGGAGTCGCATATTCGTGGGAAAAGCATTGCTATCGATTGATTGAGCTTGGTTCGATGTAAGTGGCTTGCCTAACCTTGTGTGGGCGAAATCCCTTTAGGATTTGGTGTTGATATGATATGTGAGCACCGTGTACGCGAGGTGACTTGTGTGTACACGGGCTATTTGTTGAAACACCTGATTTTTACTGAGTAATAACACGTTTTCATCTTATTTGAGTATACTAGCATGTGTAGTTATCCCGTTAGCCCAGAATAACATGTCTACGTGTCTTAATTGCTTATCTGAACTCTTTGCAGCATACTTAGTGGATTCCTACTTCTCTTCTTGACTTGTACTTAGTGTAAACTGTAGGTTTTCTTGCTTTAATTGTTATCTTCATTTTGTTTGAGCTGCATATTTACTTTGGGACTACGAGACGATATCCTGGGAGATCCCCATGCATGTTTACTTTTGGGACTACGGGGCGGTATCCCGGGAGATCCCCTTGCACATTTACTTTTGAGACTACGAGGCGGTACCTCGGGAGTTCTCCCTGCACATTTACTACGAGGTGTTACCTCGAGAGTTCTACCTGCATATTTATTTTGGGACTACAAGATGGTATCTCGTGAGTTTCCTCACTGTTTAACCTGTGTGTTGTACTATTATTGATGTGTTTACTTTCATTAAATTCTAGTCTAATATTATTCTGTATATCTCCTGCCTTATTTATTAATTACTAGTGGGCTTGACCTGACCTCGTCACTACTCAATTGAGGTTAGGCTTGGCACTTACTGGGTATCACTGTGGTGTACTCATGCTACTCTTCTGCACATGTTTTCGTGTGCAAATCCAGGTACATCATTCCAGTCTCGCTATTAGTTGTGCACATGCTGTTGTTTCAGAGACTTCAAGGTACATCTGCCGTGTTCGTAGACCTAGCAGTCGCCCTCTATCTCTTGTGTAGTTCTTCCTCTACTACTTCTAAATACTGATGTATAGAACAATTAGTAAATTCTTAGAAGCTTGTGACTTATGATATTCTGGGTCTTGGGAAAATTCTGTATGTATTTTCGAGATTTGTTATTGTATATACCGAGCGACATTTCTATAAATTATTTCATTACTGTTGTTGTTAGTGGTTTAGATTTATGTTTCCATTTTTGTTGTTATCCTACCTAACTACATGGTAGTGGTCTAGGGAGCGTAATTGCTACAGAACGGGAGAATTAAGAGTAATGATTTCAGCACGGGTAGCCAGACGGTTCAAGTCCTGCTATACTCAAAGTCCCAAACCTACCTTACACTCTACTATGAATAAGGATGCATAGTAGCCTTCAAAGATGATTCTTTGCTTATTAGCCGCCCTTCCTTGAACAACAGCTTGCAACAATCGATTAGGAGTACTTGCTTTCCCACATGGACAGATTAAGCACCATAGTACGCCGCAGGCCCCTGTACATCAGAGTGAACTAACTCAAATAACAAGAACCCAACCTATACAAAGGGCTGTAGTTGTCCACTATAGGAGCTTTCTTCTAACAATCCCTTGTTTGGTATATCACAAAATTATAAAGAGAACTCGTTCTATTCAATATCTATATGGGGGAAATATCATGATTGGGTCGACTAGGCCAGATCATGAGTGAATAGAAAAAAAAATGTTCATAGCTATTCCAACTGAAATACCGGTGAAAGCTCCACTTGATGCCATTGATGTAAAAAAGACATCTAGAATAGTCCCCCCCCCCCCATGTGGTCGGACTTCTTATCAGTATGCCTCATTTCTCTTGATGGAATATATCGACGAGTCATTCTATTCCCTCGGTTATATTTGACAGGATTCGAACCACTGACACAAGGATTTTCAGTCCTTTGCTCTAACCAGCTGAGCTACTTGATAAGCTAGTCACCTCACCTCTCTTTCTTACCCGCACTTATTAGTAGTAGGCAACCTTTCTTTCTCTCCTTTCTTCCCCCCTTTACTTTGTAGGGTTTGAAAGGCTGGACAATTTCTTTTCCTTCCCTGTCCAGTATTTTCAATCCAAGCCGAAATAGGAAAAGCCGCTTTTTCGCCTTCTCTTCGCTCTGGACAGGAGTGCTAGTGGACACGGGGAGGGAGCAGGCGAAGTGTGCCGTTCGTAATGGAAAGAAAGATACCACTACTTTGCCTCTTTGTTGGATCGCTGGCGCGAACACAGTGGTCTCTGACCAGGACCAGGAACCAATTCGAATTTGGATCTTGACATGTCGGTGGTTTTTAACCATAGGTATTTTGCCAGGAAGTTGGTGGGCTTATCATGAATTAGGTCAGGTGGCTCTTTTTCAACCTACCCGAGGTAAGGAAGTAAAGCAACCAATAGCTTTTATACCTAGTATGCCTTTCACCGGGTGAGAAAAAAGTAGTTACCTTTAGCCCGGTCCGCGCTTGGTGGATTCACAATCCACTGCTTTGATCCACAATGTTAGACTTACCTAGTCGTAGAGACTAGGTGCCGTCGCGACCTATCACGGAGTGAAGATTGGGTCGTGACACTATAACTCTCAAAACGACCGGCCAGGTCGTTACATACTTGAATTAAGATATTCGTGCAACGCACGAGTATACAGACTGGTTATATTAAAAGCACGAAAGCAATTAGATAAACGTCGTTCGCCTTTTTTATTCTTTAAAAATAAAGTTCACACTAGACAAAATAGTCATTTGGTTATTTCTCTAGTATTAGTAATATGAATTCTCATTTTATATTTTGTAATATTTAGGAATTCGAGATCGACTAGATTGTGTGTATTAAAATCTTCCTTATTTGAACTATGTAACATAATAAATTGTAAAAGAAAAATCAAAATATTTTGTAAAGTGTTTCAAAAAGGCCGTTTACATAAACTTTGAAGCACTTTACTTGAGGGTACGTTTATTAGTCATAAACTTCAACAATTAATTCTAAAAAAAGTTAGGTAATCTAGGTAAAAGTTTTAAGCAATTTCAGTTCCTTTTCTAGGTTTATGATTTTTTTTTGTTGGGTTCTAAGTTATAAAAGAAATTGAAAATTTGATTGAGGTTAGGAATATTTCTTTTGAAAATATTAACCGGTTAATTCTTTATAAGAAAAGGATTAATTCTTTATAATTATTGATAAGGAAAGAATTAGAGTTTAATTAGGAATGTGTAATATTTTCCTTATTACCTTGTAT